>JAPEVG010000725.1:0-11538 GCA_029747595.1 Trametes cubensis
GTTCGCAAGCAGGAGCCGCAGGCACAGAACTTCGNTCGATGCGACGCGACCCGCGAACATGCATCTCTACGGCCAGCCTCCCATGGATTACTTTGAGATGCCCCCGACCGAGTTCCCCGAGAAGTCCGAGTATGACATGGGGTGGCCACGGCACGACTCGTTGCTTCCCAAGCCAACGTCTCCTCCTCGAGTGTCCTCGGTGGGCTGGGATGCGTACTACTACACGTCTGCGCCGACGCCGGGTTTAAGCTCTGGCTCCTCTTCTCCCCATTCTGCGGGATCGGCAGATTGGGACTCCTTGGATGAGTTCTTGGCCCGAAGCGACTTGTAACTTCCAGCTGTTTCTGTCTTATCTCAGCTTTGATTCGTATCCTTATTGCTACGGTTTCCTAACTCATTACTAGTAGCATGAATCACTTCTCTTGTGGTTCTTGTGATCGGATATTTATTACTATTTTGTAGCTCTTCCAGTTCAGGATTCAATGCTATGTGTTGGCGAGCATTCAGACGAAGATATCTTCAAATAATGAACATCATTTCTGCTTCTCATCCCTGCGCGAACTTGAAACCAAGGTACAAATCACTACATATCACAATACGCCCAGTATTAGAATTGAAACTATCGAATGGAGCCGTCAGACCAAGAATAAGAAGGATTCAGGGGAGGGTTCTCGCCGCCAGGTAACGCAACTAGTGTATTGTCGGTGAACTACTCAGAGGCCTAGGTAGGACCCACCAAAATGGTCATCCGTGATCTCGGGATAGTACTCTGGTGTGCCCGAAATGAAGAACGAGCTTCCGTACTCCGGTGAAGTGAGGGGCTGTGCGAAGACTGCCACCTCCAGGGACTCCAGACTGTCCGGATCAACTGGGCTTCCATCCATCTGTAGGATGCACGGTTACCGTCCACCAGTTGTTTGAGTAGGAATGATCATCACGTACCCGTCTGACTCGCCAACTCAGTTCCCGTTGTAGGTACCATTTCATGACCTCCGGTTCGAAAAAATGCGCACTGGTGTGCCTTGAAATCGCATCGTTCAGGTGCACGAAGCCCTCGATTGTCACGCTCGTCCGTCGCACGCAGTTGGCGCAGCGCTGGGAGACGCTGTTCACGAACGCGTGGTGGGCGCCGACGTACGTCGGAGATGTGATCCAGTCCTCGGGGTGCTCTGGCACGCTTCCTAGAAAGATGAGGACGGAGAAGCTGCGTCCCATTTCGTATTTCTTCACCCGGATGCGGACCGTCCACTCCCAGAGCAAGTCGGGTATGGGATTGCGAGGGGGCTCNGGGCACAAGTACGAGATAGCCATCCATTAGTTCGTCGTCTGCTACTGGAACCTCGAATACGGTATAGGCCTTCATGACTTGCGCGGGCGTGTCGGATGGTTTTCCCGCGAGGGCATGCGCCGACTTGCGAATGGACTTCCTGTTATGCCTATGTGAGGACATTCGTGGGACTCGGAGGAGGAACCTTTGCATGATCTTGGGGGCATAGAGCTCGTTGACAATCTCAGCAATGCGCACAGAGACAGCGGCTTTGTCATCCAGGTCAAGGCCGTTGAAATCGGGGTACGAGTAGCCTAGTTGTGTAGGGCAAAGCCCCGCCACATCGGAAGAATTCCAAAATGCATCTTCAGAGTATCTGAACGGCGTAAGGGCTAGTTCTAGAGTCAATACCAGCGCGCATCAGCATTGATGAATGAGTACGTACGGGTATACTCGTCAACGGCAGAACGCGGAGGTATGGTGAACGTCCCTCCCGTTTCGGCGGCTTCGGAAACCCAGAGGTCTGGGTTGAGTGCTGACCAGAGGGATAGTAAGCGATCGACTTGACAATGATGCATCATGAATATTGGGTCAAATCCTGTGATGATTCCATAAGTTATCGCTTTGGCGTGGACAGAAGGACATGTGCGATTTACCCGCATATGCAGGGTCTCCCATGTGTCCAGAGCCGCCAACAGCATCATGCACTGAGTCGTGTATGGCTTCCAAACTGTTCGCCGTACTATTTCCGTCCCCAGCCGCGTTACAGCTGAAGTCAGGCCAGGTCCGCGCGCGTGTAAGAAGTGCATATGTTTTGGATCTTATATCTGCCTGATTCGCCTGTAACACGCTTCGATGATACGAGCGCGCGTCAACTGCTATGTGGTATGTCAATGTATGAGCGACTTACGCGAGCAGACGCTTCGTGTCATCCTTCGCAGTCGGATATGTGCCAGTAGGATGACGTATCGTGGTGGGCCACTTAGCGAACGATCCCAGGAACGATTGGTCGATGGGTTGGAACCGATAGCGAAGCAGCGGGTTCCGGACTTTGGTCAGTCGGCCGTCGGAGGTGCGAATGGTTACTTCCTGCAAGCTGATCACCTCGGGCGGGGGAATAAAGGACTTCGCCCAATCCCAGTACGGCTGTCGGAGGTCTTCTGCTGCCTCCCGCCAGCAGCAGACGTTAATGATGTACTGCTCTGCGATACGTTTGGCATGCTTCTGTATGATTTGCTGAAGGTTCCGAGAAGTTAGAAACGTTCCCGATGACTGAGCAATAAGCTTACTTCAAAGAGTGACACGTAGGGCCTGTGCCATGTCGGGAAAAGGACGGAGCTATGGGTGCAATAACCCGCAGCCTCCGCTGGAGACTCTTCTTCAACACCGTTCCACGAAACGTAGGGCAGCCCGTGGATGCCCGCTATCTGGAAGAATGAGTCAGGTTCGTCCTGGGGTGTATCCATCATTATTTCTGCAACCAAATGTTCAGGAGTTGAGTCGAACAAGTAAGAAATTGCACAACATACGGAGAGCTTGGATGTACAACGAGAACATCTTCTCGTCTTTCACGAAGTCGTTGATCTCCATGCGGTTTGGGGCAACAGCACCAGAGGTTTCTCCCCCGAGTGGCCCAGTTGTCAGGAGTAAGGATGACTTGGACGACATCGATTCTTGTGTGAGCAGAATCACGCCGCGAGAGGCAGATAGTGGGGAAGATTGTGGATGAGCTCACTGCAGGTGAGTCGCCTCTGATAGCTTAGTATTTATAATTCTATGCCCGGGAAGATGAGCAGCGAATGGCACACATGTCCCCCTTCGCGCTCAAGCCACCACCGCATACTAGTGCGATGGATCTGGACCTGCTTGTTGGTCAGTGACCGAAGATCTAGGATATTGATCGGCTTACAGCTCACCAGGTCGCTTGCAAGAATTCTCTCACAGGAACTGGATCGAGAGTTGAGTATTCTTCCGGCTCCTGTCAAATCAGTTCAGTCGATGGGCAGCCTCCCTACGATGAAGTCCGCCAACGAAGGGTGCCTTTGTGCAAGTCGTCAATGCAAATGAGATGGTCAAGAGGCGCCAAACCTGCGATTGAATTGACGCGGGGTGTAAGTTCGTCACAACAGAGGGATGGATTGTTATACAAAAGTGCATAGTTGGACACTGAAAGTGGAAAGGTAGTCGTGTCTCTCTCTTACCCTATTCGGCGCTACTTTGACTGTGCCCCATTGAGAGATAACTCCACGATCCTACCGCTCACTGTACCGTTCGCGACCCACCCTGACGTCCACGGGTAATGTCATGGTGGTGGACAGTCTCGCCGGGAACAGGGAAAACCTCTCCGGGAGGAAGAGACAAATGTGTAGCGACGACGACGACCTCCAAAGACGGCACGTTTTCCAGCGGTACAGGAACACCATTGACCTGAAGATCGTCTGTGAGTGAAATGCAACGCCTAACTATGGGAAGGAACGTGCCTTCTGAACCCGCCAGTGCAGTTCGCGCGTAAGGTACGGCCGCACGACTTCCGGGTCGAAAGAGTTCAGGTTGGAGTGGGTGGCAATGGCCTCGTTGAGGTGCACGAAGCCTTCAATGACAAGATCCGCTTGACCGCGACAGTTAGCACAGCGCTGAGGAACGCTGTTCACGAAGGCGTGGTGGCCGCCCACGTAGTTGGGACTGGTGCGCCAATCGGCCGGGTTCTCGGGCACAGCACCCAGGAAAAGCAAAACGCTAAAGCTACCTCCGACTTCGTACTTCTTCACATGGATGCGCGCCGTCCATTCCCAGTACGCAGCGTCCGGAGACGAAATCGATCGCTGCGGAATGACCTCCGCCCGTAGAATAGGATCCGCCGCCTCCGTAGGGGCACGGTCATGCGATCCCGAATCGTGAGCGGGTTGGGTGGAAGCGGGCGGCAAGACATCGTTCGCAGATACGGCGGTGTTAGATGCCTGGGACGCTTCGGCGGCGAAGTCCCTGACTGGGAAGTGGAAGGGGAACGGACTCCGCCTSTGAGGCCCGTAGAGTTTGACAACTATTTGGGCGATGTGGTTCCGAACTGCCTTCTTGTCGTTAAGGTCAAGGTTGTTGAACTCYGGATACGAATAGCCGAGCTGTGTAGGCGTCACCCCTTCGGCTTGAGCCGAGGTCCAGAACGAGTCCTGAGTATGCCAGAACGGCGTTAGAGCTGTTTGGCAGKGAAGATGGTTAGCCACGGCGATCGCATCGTSCTGGTYCAYACTCACAAGTGTYCTTGTCCACGATCGTGTTGGGTGGGATCGTGTACGTGCCATCTTCAGAGTTCGACCGGGTGACCCACACATCGGGGTTCAGAGCGGACCAAAGCGCGAGCAAGCGATCGACCTGACAGTGGTGCATGAAAAAGATCGGGTCGAATCCTGTGGGTTCGAGTAAGTACGGGGATCGCGAGCGAGGGTTGTGGCGTTCATACCTGCCACAGCTGGGTCACCCATCTGACCACCTCCGCCTACTGCATCATGGATACCATCGTGAATGGCTTCCAGGCTGTTGCTCGTACTACCACCGTCCCCAGGAGTGTGGTTGCTGAAAGCAGGCCAGGTGTGAACTCGAGCCAACAGGTTGAATGTCTTGGACGTGACATCCGACTGGTCCGCCTTGAGCGTCCTGTTRATATCTGGATCAGGCGACTTGRACAAATCCCRACACTAGTCATGTGTTACCTGATCAAGCCTTGAACGTTGTCCTGTGCATCTGAACCATCGGTTGTAGGGTGTCTGAGCGTCGTAGCCCAGTTGTCGTACGGGTCGGGGAAGCTGGCGTCAATTGGATGGAAGCGGTAGCGGCGGAGAGGGTTGTCGACTTCGGCCCTCAGTCCGTCTGGGGTAGTGATCGTAACCTTGTCCAAAGAGATGACCTCAGGAGGRGGCAAGGTGTTCTTCGCCCAGTCCCAGAAAGGCTGGCGCAAGTCTGCGGCGGCCTTCTCCCATTGAGCCTGATCRAYTTTRTACGTCTTCGCAATATCCTTTGCATAATTCTGCAGAACTTGCTGCATAGTRCATAGTATYAACATATATTCCAGCATATGTRCAGCRCTTTCTTACCTCAAAYAGTGCGACGTATGGYCGATGCCAAGTCGGGAACAAGACAGAGCCATGGGTRCAGTAKCCGGAGGCYTCAGCAGGATCGTCCGCTCCAGCACCGTCCCAGGCGATGTAGGGCAATCCATGGATACCGCCGATTTGGAAGAACGAGATCAGCTCCTCTTGCTTGAGGTTGTATATGATATCTGAACATGCCGGTATGAGATCGATTCGAGCGCGCCGCTACTTCTAGCTTGGCTCACCTATGGCTTGGATATAGAGAGAGAAGAACTTGTCGTTCTTGATAAAGTCATTGATTTCGAGCCGGTTGGGAGCGAGRGCGCCTTCGGTCGAACCGCCGACGGGTCCYGTAACGATGAAGTGGGTCATGATGTTGTTGGGAAGAATCTGAGTCTCAAGATGTTCCAAGTCGTTGMCCGAGAGCACCAGTGTCTTCACCAGGCACGGCTCCCGACCTCTTTATACCCCGCGGACGTTGTCTGCGCGCTGCCCGACGACGTTTCAGAATGGCATTACCGCCCGCGCAGCACGCCACGGGACATGGGGGTGGCAAAGGATATTTCGTAGGAGGCGGTGGCATGGTGGTGTTGACCGGATTGTCAGTCAGGCCGGCTTGTCTGCGCGTTGRCCGCCGACATCCGTACGGCAGCTACGTCAGATTGGGTATGGTCAGTCTACGGATGATCTGGGACACGYACCCGGTATCCCGACTCGCTCGGCAACAGGTGACATTCTCTGCGCCAGAGCCCTCGCTTTGCGTAGTCGTAGTTCCTTGRCCAGTGGATTAAAGCGCCATGTGCATGCATCGAATGACTTCTTGACAATGCAGCGCCCAAGCCAACGAATATGCRGCCCCGTGGGCAACATGTGACATGTCAAAACCGCAGAGAATCGCGGTATGCCAGCTTTCACTCAAACACCGGCGTTGTCGCCTTTAGACGCTACAGTGCGAGTAGTTCGGAAACGGAATATGGAGAGATGCGCCCACTCGAGTCAAAGTGTTACAGCAGAAYGGCCCACCGCACCCAACGCTAAACCGTAACAGCGGCGCAGTGGACTATTCAACCCATCTAGAGATCCGATGCGCTYACAGGTTCGAGGGCGGCGAGGCGCGCTTGAGATCTAGAAATGGTGAACGTGTATTGCGTGTCAATCGCCAACGGTGAGCCCTTTTCGCGAGATGAGTTCATCAAGCCACAAGGCACTCCACGACGCAGCACGATGCGCCGTTGCAACGCCTTGGGCATGATGAGACGACCATTCCTRATGGAGGTCACGAAGGCCAGCGAGCAATCCTCTGWACTCACAGGCCACTGCAAAASACAGCAAGACGTGACAGGTATAATGCCACATGTGTGGCTATACGTCATTAGACGAATGGTAAGCTACCCAAAAAGCCTACCACAACACCGATAGCAGTGAATCGAAAGCATGCAAGAAAGCGTCACTCCACGCACCCTCTCCACACTCGCCCAGCTCAAAGGCCGACGACCTCTACCTGGTCCCCATCTTCCAAGTCTGCCACCCCGATCTCGTCGTCGGGCGCCATCCTGTCTCCGTCGACGCTCAGCGCTGGTACCTTKACCGGAACAGCCTTCCGGCCGCGCCCCTTCRCCGCAGGCGCATTCTCCGGGTATTSGCCTTCCARYCCGGCCTTTTTGAGGAAAGCCCGGACGATGGCTCCGCATTTGGTCGTAGGTCGTACACGWAGAGTRATGTCTTTGCCTTTYGTCCGCTCGCTACGGACCACGAGCTGGAAGACGTCTGATGGTGCGTCATCCTTGACATCGGAGTCAGACCCTGCCTCGCCATCTCCGGAGTCTGAGAGCTCAGTGACTGAAGGGGCCCGGGACGGAGAGCGGCGGGTGGGAAGGCCCAGCTGCAAGGGCTCTGGTGGAGCAACGGATTCGGAGCGCATTCGTTTATGCTCCTGAAGATATCGGAACGTTTCTTTCTCGCATGCCTCTGCAGATATATGCTTAGTACACGTAGCATGCACAAGCGTTATCGCGCGTACCAAGCTCAGCTTCCGCCCAGATGTCGACACTATGCGGAGTAGACGAAGGGAATACACGTTTGCCATTGAGGGAAAGGACCAGGTTCTCTTCGCGGATGCTGGCAAGATCTGCGACCTCAGCGGACAACTGATGAAAATTCTGATGCTGGAGATATCTTCGTAAGTACCAAGCGRAATRCCCCTCACGAAGAGACCTACCCGTTTCTGCTGCATGACRTATACCTCTGGKCGGCGCTGAGGGTCGAGAGGATGAGGCCTCCATGTGATCTTGAGGTTCACAATCTCTGGRCCGCCCCCTTCTGGTACGGGKGTACCTTCGAGACGACTTGTCTGTGATTTGACACGTCGAGCTACTGACGCTAGTTCAGCGTCCAATACRACCGTGTCCACCGACTCGTCCGCGAAGTCTGTCGGAGAYGGTGCTCGTTGTACTGATCCCACAACTTCCCTGAAGCAYATGTCAATGAGTGCGGGAGTTCATATATGCAGTCGTACAAACCTGATCGCCGCTTGAGCACGCTGGAGGTCATATTGTGTTAATGCAGGTGGAGGCGTAATTGACCGTGATCGACTGCGTGCTCGCTTTCCRTTCGACTGGGAGGATGATTCACCTCGTTCTGCAACGAGAGACTGCTTTGGAGCAAGGATGTCATCGTCATCCGAGTCAGATATCTCACTGGAGAACTACATGAGTTGACATTGCTGAGGGCGTCSAGGAGGGTATATGCGAGTCTCCSGTTGATCTGCGCATTCCTGTACAGCAAAGAACTACTCACATCAACTCCTCGGGCTTCTTCTTTGTCCAGTCAGGAAGAGTGTTCTGCTGGTCTGTTCGTCTCTTGGCTTTGCGTCCACGAGCTCGCGGAGAAGAGCCCGCTTCTCGTTCAGAATCCGAGCTATCTGAGTGAGAGGCCTTTCGCTTCTTGTTTTCCCTCCCTGAATGCGCGAATGAATACGAAGCGCGACCCTAGGTGGTTCGTGCAACATCACAGATGACGCACCTTCGGCTAGCTTGGTGATCCTCTTCCAGCCTTGTGCCGTGCGCGTCTGATTGCGGAGGAAGAGCGCATCTTCTTCATCTATGTTCGAGAGTGCTGGTATCGACGACGGCGGAGGCGGCGTCGAAGTGGCTGCTGAGGACGGGCCAGGGGAGGATGGAGGGAGAACGTTGGTGTCGATAGCAGCTGTGGCTGCAGGCGCGCGTCGCGGACGGGGGCGTGGCTTTGGACGCGACGACATCGCGGTAACAACGAAAAGGCGGATCGTGGGAACATTTCTCCTTCGCGGGGGTTTGTCTCATCACGTGCTATCAGCCTCTGTGGCGCGGGCAATTGAGCACATCGAGTCCGACGACGACGACGACCTCGGACGACGGACTTGCACTTCTGGCCAACAACTAGAACACTCGAACTCGAATTGC
This sequence comes from Trametes cubensis, assembly GCA_029747595.1. Classification (NCBI taxonomy): domain Eukaryota; kingdom Fungi; phylum Basidiomycota; class Agaricomycetes; order Polyporales; family Polyporaceae; genus Trametes; species Trametes cubensis. The sequence continues at coordinate 8,793 of JAPEVG010000725.1, forward strand.
TCTGTTATTTGCATTGTTCTACCTCTTTTTCTCTCTTCTGGCCTACCTAGCATCTGGCTACCGCACGACTTGTGATGGCCGAACCGCCAGTCATCTTCAAGCGGACAAAGTCCAAACCTTCGCAGCGTGGTCGTGTAGCTACGCCGGATATCGACACTGCTCCTACAACAGGAGCGGAAGGCGACATTGACGAAGCGCCAAGCGTATTGGCCGCTAAGCTCAAGAAGAAGACACGGGCGAAGACAAAGTCTACGCTCAGCTTCGGGGGAGACGAAGAGGTGAGACGTCGCAACGTTCGTGATTGGTAACTTCTGACAGATGCTCGCGTAGGAGGGCGATGGCGAAGTGTTCAAGCTCAAGAAGTCTAATTTGAGCAGGAAAGTAGCCCTAAGAAACGATCTGCCAGGGTGCGCAATCCTTCACAGACGTAGGTCTGTATGCCCGTCCGTGCTTGGGCTACTATGTACACCCAACTTGTCCAGTATCGTCTTAATACATTCGGTTTCTCCACTTCGTGATCTCCACAGACTATGTGTGCATAGTAGCCTAAGCACTGCGCGCATACCTTCTTTCCATCGAGGCGCAACTGACAATCATGGCAGGGTCACGCCTGTGCCGGTAGGATCAGCTGCAGCCCAGCGGTCAACAGGGCCTACGTACGATGCGGCATATCTCAATGAGCTCAAGGCCAGCACCCCGACAGCTCGGCCTCCAATGCCGACGGAAGATACAGTTTCCTATGATGGAGACGTCCCAATGGACTTGGATTCTGCTGCACAGGCCTCCATGCTCGCGCCGTTGAATGGTATGGCTTGATTAATGCTTGCCCCTACCAGCGAGCACTTACTCTGTACAATACAGATAGCATGCAAGAGGGCGAGGCGGCAATACCATCAGCGTCGTCTATCCTCGCGGCTAAGCAAAAGCGGGAGCGTTTGCGCGCGACCAAAGCATCCGGGGGAGAAGATTATATATCGCTATCTCTCACGAAGAGAGACGACTATTCGAAGGGGCCACATCCAGAAAGCAGACTTGTTCGCGAGGAAGACGAATTAGGAGATGCAGACGATGGTTAGTGAGAGGATCAAGGTACCCCTCTTTCGTCCCTCTCATTTCCTTCTGCCACAGAATTCGCCGAATATACTAGCGCGCAGGAAAGGATTGCGCTTGGGAAAAAGTCACGTAAAGTCGAGGCGCAAAAGCGTCGCGCGGAGATGAACGAAATGATTGTAGATGCGTAAGTTATGTACCTCAATGTCGCCGTAGTATTACTCTAATATTGCTTCATTAGAGAGGAAGAAGACGAGGAGACTCGAGAATGGGAACAGGCCCAGCTGCGTCGAACAGGCTTGCGTCCGGACACTGCTGAACCTGCACCCAAACCCGTATACAAGCCAGCACCAAGTAAGTGTACCGCTGTCATACCCCTATTTCTACGCTGATATATCCATCATAGTACCCTCCGTTACCCCGATCCCTACTATGGGCGCTGCAATGGCACGTCTCACCCAGTCCATGAGTGAACTAACCATGTCCCATGCGGAGCACTCCGCCGCCATGTCCAAGCTCGGCGAAGAGCAGCGCTTACTGGAGCAACGCGAGAAGGAAATGCGCGAGATGATCGCCAAAGCAGAGGAAAAGCGCAGTTGGTTCTCCGCATTCCGGGAATGGGTCGAGAGTGTTGCGACGTTCCTCGACGAAAAGGTACACTCGTTTGCCGCATACGAAAGGGTCAAGGCCACTGACCTGCATACGTCTATAGTTTCCCCAACTAGAGAAGTTGGAGGACGAACACATCGCGATCATCAAAGAGCGCGCAGACATGATCGCCCAGCGACGCAAGGCAGAGGACGAAGACGACCTGACCCTCTTCTTCGGCACCCCTCCACAACTCCAACCCAAGCTCGACGAAGTCGACGACCTCGGGCGCATCGTNCCCCTCCGCCAACCCCGCCGCCTCCCGCGCAGACCGCACCGCCGCACGCACCGCCCGGCGACTCCGCCGATGCGCCGCGAACCAGCAGCAGCCCAAGCAGCGCGAGGAGCAAGMAGAAGAGGGCTACTCGACCGACGSRTCGCTGNCCCCCCGCRGACGCGGACGACTACCGCGCGGCGATGGGGAAGCTCATGGTCGACGCGAAGGCGATCATGGCGGACGTCAAGGCGGAGGAGTTCCGCGACCCSAACCTCGGCCTCGCGAAGTGGTTCGGGGAGTGGCGCGCCAAGTTCGACGACATCTATCGGGGCGCGTGGGGCGGGCTCGGGATGGTCAGCGCGTGGGAGTTCTGGGTCCGCCTGGAGATCTTGGGCTGGAACCCGCTCGAGGTGCGTTCATCTCCGCTCGAGTGTCGCATGAGAACCGTTCGCTCATGACGCATGCATGTAGCGACCGCGAGGCCTCGACTCGTTCAACTGGTACCACTCGCTATACAAATACTCGCGCCCATCCCCCGACGGCGCCGGCTCCGACGAGGAGGACGAGCCCGAGCTCGGGCCAGACGGCGACCTCGTCTCCGCGATGATCTCCACCGCGCTCATCCCGCGCTTCTGCCGGCTGCTCGAGGGCGGCGCGCTCGACGCGTATTCCGCCACGGACGTCCGCCGGCTCGTCGACCTCGCCGAGCAGGTCGAGGCCTCCGTCGAGCGGCAGAGCCTCAAGTTCGAGATGCTGCTGAAGTCCGCGTACACCGTCTTCGCCGCAGCGGTCGCCGCCACCGAGGAGTCCCTCCATCCGTTCTTGGAGCTC
>JAPEVG010000726.1:0-11533 GCA_029747595.1 Trametes cubensis
AGAGTCTGGAGTGAGCAGCGCCAAGCGTACATCCCATGTATTCCATATCCTGAGCGATACATGTTAATCTCTTCAAAGTGAGTGGATCCAATGTGGATACACGCGATCAGTACAAACGTGACCATCGAAGTCATTCATGAGGCATATCGAAGTTAAACACGGAGCCGATTATGGTATAGTCATTGAGGAGATCGCTCTGTTCATCACCATCGTAATCATCATCGAACGCTTGCGCCTGTGTCATCAGCACATCCATGTATGCAGCAACGGCACACTTGGTGAATGCGCTCTCTCTGCTCCAAGTTTGTTGCGTGCCGCTTTCGCTCCCGATCAATGTCGATAGTTCCAGTGAGCCCTGCCGGAGCGCATTGGTGACACATGCCAAATAGGCGTAGTCATTGTCCTGCCACCCCGGGATAGGGATGCGCTGCCGAAGAAGTGTCACCAGGGCGTAGTGCGCTTGACGCGTTCGTAGGCGAGGGTGTTGGGACTTATCCATCAATTCGTATGGACTCCAGGTCGCCAGGCTCTCCTCGGCCAGTGCTGTCTCGGGGATGCGATCGAGACGCACGGAACTGGAGTTGAGCTCCTGTAACAGACCCTTGTATTCGACGAGGGTCATTATGCGGGCCGGGGCAATGAGCCAATGATTTCCATAGGTGTGTTTGGCAGAAAGACCATCGACTAGGATGGCGGAGTCTTGGAGGGCCCATGTTTCTTCAGTTACCCACTCGGCAGCTTTCTGCGAGAAAGCAGATACACCACCCGAGTCTCCAGGTCGGGTCAGCACTTTCAGAGAAGACGTAAGCTATATCAAGCGTACTTACCAGGGCCGACTTGTACACCTTCAACGAGTATGTCTAGGTCTTTCCGCAGATTGTCATACAATGCGGAATCCAGGTCTCCATGGACGAATAAGATTGGGCGGGACATTGGGGTTTTGCAGGTGCAGCCCGAGGGAGATGTAATGTAGAGGTGAAACTGCCCCGGGAAGACAATTGAGGCGTGATATGCGTGGAAAGTACTGATACCTTGTGACTCTGGGAAACGTTTTGGTAGCGGCTATGCAGGTAACATGATAGGATCTAGCCTATTGTGTTGATTATACCGGTGCGAGCGTGGTGGTGGGAGAAACTCGGATACGTGAGTACTCGAGGACCCAGGCGCTCGATTGAACAAGTTCCCAAACATTTAGAACGGACTACCAGATCTATGATCTTCTCTGATATGGATGGGCTCTCACTGGGTGTAGGATTTGTTGAAGACTTGAAGAAGTTCAAACTTGATAAAACGGGGGAGTGCCACGCTGATGGCTGTGCAAGCTCATCGGAGATCTAGACGATAGGACGCATTAGGATTGTGGCGTTGTCTGCGCGTGGCGAACCTCAGGCAGTCTCTACTACTTATCGTCCGCTGAGTCAAGTTCGACCTTGCCTTTGACATCGACGACAACAACAACCGACAATGAATCCGATTGCATTTGATTCACCGGAGCAAACCGCTGCCTACCTGCGCACGCTCCCTGCAATCCGTGAGCGTTGTGGACGTGTGCACGCCCTTGCTCAGAAGGGCGAACTCGAGTACTTCGACTATCACCCCGAGAAAGAACGTGATGCTGCTGCGTTCTGTGTGGAGATCATCAAGGTACTTACTCTTCGTGGTTCTTGCTTAACGTGCAGCTCACCACGACGTCGAATTGTGCAGCGCGACTTTGGTAGCAATTTCGCCTCTGTGAGCTACTAGCTATGTGATCGAGTCATGATGTGTACTAATTGATCGACTGTAGATTCCACCTCACGGACGATGGAGGCACCTGGATGCAGGACGCCCTCGAGTCCAACCCTTGATCGAGAAGTGGAAGGCGTCACCGAACCCTCCGGACACGAAGGAGATCAGCCGCCGTCTCATCGATCTCTTCCTGGTCTCTGTCCTGCTCGATGCCGGTGCTGGCAACGCGTGGACGTACAAGGAGGATCTATCCGGCCAGACGTTCTCGCGCTCAGAGGGCCTCGGCGTCGCGAGCATCGCGATGTTCGAGGAGGGCNTTTTTCTCGAGTGACAGCAACAACCCGTACCAGGTAGACGGTTGGTCAGATATCCCTATCTCTGTTAGCTCCTATGTTGATTTGTGTCGGATAGCGGAGGGGCTTGCCCGCCTCACGGCACCGAGGGTCGCCTCTGCTATGCAAGTCACTGAGGCTAACCCGATGGTTGGTCTTGAAGGGCGGACATCTCTTCTCGTGAACCTCAGCAAAGCTCTCAAGGCGAACGCGACTTACTTTGGCAGTTCCCCTCGTCCTGGTAACCTTGTTGGTCAGTATCAGAATATGGTGCTACACCACAAAGCCGTGATCCTGAATCTCCTTGTTTGTAGACTTCCTAGAAGCAGACTCGAAACAAGACGAGAGCAGCGGCCAGCGCCGCGTCCATATATTCGCACTTTGGACTGCGCTCATTGACGGGCTTGCGCCGATCTGGCCCGCCACGCGCACTTCGCTCGGCGGCATCTCTCTGGGGGACGTCTGGCCATGCAACGCGCTCAAGAGGCACGCCCAAGCCGAAGGCGACGAGCTCGTCCCGTTCCACAAGCTCACCGGGTGGATCACGTACAGCCTCGTCGAGCCCATCGAGAAGGTGCTCGGGTGGAAGTTCGAGGGCCTGGAGCACATGACTGGCTTGCCCGAGTACAGGAACGGTGCGTGGGCAGTAGATACCGAGGGTGATATCCCACAGGACTCATAATGGGTCCATTTACAGGTGGGCTATTGGTGGACCTGGGCGTATTGTCGCTTCGCCCGGGGGCGCTTGACGCCTCGCTATACCCTGACCCCACATCTGGCATTCCGAAGCTACCCCCTTCGCACCCGGCTATCATCGAATGGCGGGCGATGACTGTGATCGAGCTGTACGTGTACAATGTCCTACTATGTCTGTAGTTACTCGGAGACTGACGTCGTCTGCGCTACAGGGACAGAATCGCAGATGAGATTCGCAATCAGCTCGGCCTGACGCGCGAGCAGCTCACGCTTGCTCAGGTCCTCGAGAGTGCGACCTGGAAGGGCGGGCGCGAGATTGCGAAGCAGAAACGTCCTTCCACGGGCGGTCCTCCAATTGATATCGAGAGTGATGGCACGGTTTTCTGAACTGAAGGAGGAGGCAGTGATGTAGTAATTGAATCAAAGTGCGGACAATATACGAAGGGAGAGTTCACTGTGTAGGAAACTAAATGGAGGATATGACGGGATGAATCAGATATGTCGCCAATGTGAACCTTCCACAACCCCAATGTGGCGTCGGAAGCGAAGTCATAAATCGCTCTTGTATTGTAGCTAGATTGGACTCTAAGGAATAACCACAACGCGTATACATAGGCATGGACCTGCTAATACAAAGTGTCCTCGTACCCTTGCCAAACTGTCCGGTGGGCTCCCTATCAGAATACAAGCATACAACAAGAAACCTGGCAATGAGACCTACGAGCCTGTACCACTGCATAAGTACACACACTCTTCCTCGATCACACGTACAAGGTCCAAGTCGACAATACCTGATACGCGCGCGACGTCCACCAGTCTACGCACCGAAAGCCCCCGCCAGTCCCCATCTGCGCACATCTCCTCAGCCCGCTCCTCACAAGTACGCGTGCGACCGTATCGAGGCCCGCCGCCTTAAGACAGTCGTCCACCGGCTGGAACTCCGCATCCGGCAAGCTCCCCAAGGCGCGCATCCGGGTGCGGTCGCTGATCCCCACCTCGCGCAACGGGCCTGCCAGGGCGGGCGAGAGGCCCACGAAGCGCAGAAACTCTCCAACGTCGTCTCGGGGCTGGTTCAGGGTAGTTTGAACTCCTTCTCTCGGAGTCTTCGGGGGTGGCTGCTCATCGCGGTACCGGGCAGCAGCTGTTGGTACGTTGGCTCCCGAGTGGGACGATGAAGCAGCAGAGCTGCTTATATTCGTAGAACTAGAAGAGATGCTGGTCGGCGGGCCCTCGACGGAAGATCCGTACGACGCAGGAGCAGTGTCGGGTGGTCTAACATCACTGCAAATGCGGCTGCCGCTTCCGCTGACAAGGCATGCCTGGCGATGCTTGGCGCTCTTGAGGTGGTTCACGAAGTTGGTAGAGCATAGGCCTACGTTGAATCCTGAGATAAGCTGTACGTATGCCAGGAACACAGAGTGCCATCCAGTGCTGACAGTCAGTGCACGCCGTGTCATGGCATTGAGGACGGTGATGCACGTACCGGTGCGCCCGGACAGCGGAAACATCGGAAACCCCACTTGATCATCTTGTCAGGGAGGCAGGTGTATCCAGGCGCGAAGTCGTCATCGGGGAACTCCTTGCGGAGGCGTCGGGACGAGACCCGCAGCGCAGGCGGAGGCTACAGTGGACAACTGTGAGCCCGTGCAGTGCGCACACAACACCATACATGCATCAGTCGATCACGCACCTGAGGTCTGTGATCCTTCCGGGGCTGGCGCTGCAGCAACACGCTGGTGCCTCTTCGTTTTTCATAGCTGGCACTGACCTGTGCGTTCCCGGACGGCATACTAGTAGAAGCATCATTCAGCGCAGGCTCCTCCGTTTCTTCCATAGGAACATCGGCCATATCGTCTGCATCGCCCTTCTCCAAGTCCGGAGTTGGCAATCGGCTGGCCTCGTCTACTTGAGGGAGCACTTCGTCCTCGTCCTTGTCATCGATCTCCATATCCTGCGCAGGCCGAGTGACCTTGTAGACGCGGACGGGACTCCGTTGGTCCGCAGGCACGCCATCATCTTCTCTCTCTTCCTCCTCCGAGGACTCGTCGGAGTTGCTGATCACAGGTTGTCTCAGGACACGTCCGATGTCTCCTTTATAAACGATGTCGTCCCAGAATTCGGGGGGCCTCCACGCAGGATGCCGGTGCACAACCAGGGTGGGAGGTGAAGAAGACCGGGAAGCTATTCGAAATCATAACATACTTTCCTGGTCAGTTAGGACGAACATCAATGATCAGGATACATTGGACTCACAGGAGGACCCCCGGCTTCGTGAGCGGGCGGACGCTTGCGAGTGCCTCGATTTCCAATTGCTAGGGTCTCCCGATGAGTCATCTCTCTCCAATTGACCGTAGTAGGTACGTCCGGGGCGGAGATTGTAGCCTACGCTCGTCTGCCGCGATTCTGACTTAACTTCTTCTCCTTGGCTGTCGAGGTCGTATATTACATTGACCGCGGTCTCGAACGACGGTTCGCTCGACATGGTGGTAAGCGCGTTCCTCCTGTCAAAGAGGAGCGATAATAGTAAGATGGAAGATGCACAGTTCTGTGCTCGTTGTGCTGCACAGGACACGGGTTCCGGTTTCCCGGGCGTACAGACCTACCTCGACAGATTTGATGAATACCCTGCTCAGAGCTCGGTCTTATCCGATTGCAGCAGTGTAGAGCTGGTACTCAGTGGTACTCGCAGTGAAGTACGGTCGTCCTACAGCGTAAGATAGGCTCAAGAAGATCGAGTCGATGTAAAAGCAGCGTCTGCGAGTGTTGAGGATGCCGACAAGGTGCTTGAGAGTCAAAGTAGAACGTGATCATCGCGAGGCAGCAGACGTGCCATTCCTTTCTTGGACAGATGTCATCGGGCCTCTCTCACAGCTTGTTCTGCACAAGAACTTTGGAAGGCAACATGATAGTAGCATGATCCATGACCTCATACGTCCTGTGTGCCACAAATCTGTAGGATCGCCTTCCTCAGCACATTAGCTTATGTGGGTGCAATGTGATTATGTGCACGGTCCAGCACTCCAAGATCCGCTGCACAATAGCGAGCGACGATACTTAGAACGCTTACCACCCACCTACCGCGCACAGGCCGACGTGCCCAAGGTGAAATAGACTCGACCGCACCTGGCCATACAGCTGCATGACATAGCATGTTTATGGATAGCACTGCAAATACACAGATTCTTCCGATTGACTTCTTTACTTCATCTTCGCTTCAAGTTTCTACCTCACGCAGCACTTTGCAGGCGCGTCAGCTACGCGTTGGCCTATGCTAAGAGCAGTATCACAAGCATACGCACCTGACGATAGCCTCGATCTCAAAGAGCGCGTCGAGCGGCAGGCGCGCGACCTGCACCGCGGAGCGCGCGGGCTTGTGCTCGCCGAAGAACTCAGAGTAGACTCCGTTTACGGCCTTGAAGTCGTCCATAGAGTGCAAGAACACCTGTGCCCAGAACATCTCTACGGTGAGGCACTGGTAACGTGAATGCAGTAAAGGGACGTACGGTGGTCTTGATGACCTTGCCGACCTCGCTCCCGGAGGCCTCGATGACCGCCTTCATGTTCTTGAGGGCCTGCCTGGCCTGCGCCTCAACGCCGCCCTCGACCTATCGTGGCGAACGCGCAGTGTGAGCCCAAGCAGGATCGACGCGTCGACAAGTGACAAAGTGTACTGACCATCTTACCCGTGGCGGGGTCCAGTCCGAGCGAGCCGGACAGGAAGATGAGGTCGCCGACGCGAACGGCCTGGGTGTACGGACCGACAGCGGCAGGCGCGTCTGTGATTTCCCAGGTGAGCGTTTCTTGATTTTGAATCGCAAGCGGGCGTGATAGAACGCTCACTGGGGGTGGAGATGAGCGAGAGGGACGGGTGCGTGCTCATGGTGCGTGATGCGTGGAACTGGAGGTTAGACGGGCGGACAAGACTGAGCGTACGAGAAGCAAGAGACGAGGTGGTGCAGCAACGCTGGCGAGGGAACAAGGAAAGCAGACGGCGAGCAGAGGGAGGCAGCATCGTCCAGTGACTCCAACGGTATTTAGCTCTTGCGCAATTGCAAGTCCCGGCTCAACCAGTGGTCTTCAACGACTGTTGAGCGGAGCTAATGCGGGGAACGTACGTATGACAATGGCAATTTTAAACAGCAACTCTCTGTTAGTATATCGGTTAGTACACGCGCCTGTCATCTCTGTTAATGGCCGCGCGAAAGCGGGGTTCGACTCCCCGACAGAGAGCTCGGCGCAGTGCATTGTAGTTTTTTTTTAATCTCGATATGAAATGGCTGAGGCCAATATTTCGCGGAGATCCTGAACCCTTCGAAATGCCATTTTCGAGGCAATCCACCTGTTACATACGAAAATACCTACAGCACAGTCTAGAGATACCCAAGCTGACGCACCTTCAGCCTAAACATACACAATCCACTCTGCAACGAGACCTATACCCCGATCCCGCCCGCCCACTCGAGCACCTCAACGCGGTCACCGACACGGACGACGCCCGTTCCCCCCACAACGGCGTTGCACCCAAAACACGGCTTGCTCATCCGCGCTGGGTCCTTGTTCCGCCGAAACTTGAGCAGCACCTTGTACGGCACCGCCGCGTCGCGCGCGCCTGTGGTGATGTCGACGTTCGGCAGCTAAAACAGGAACATATGAGAACGCGGTATTTTCAGGGGACGTGCGAAGGGACGGACCAGGCAGCGCGTGCATTTGGATACGAGGGTGAATGTGCGCGCCTCGTCGGCAGACGCGTCCATTGATTCTGATTCTGAAGGGTGGATGCGGACGCGCCTCCACATGTCCTCGGCGAACGGTACTCCTGAGCCTTTGAACACGATATTAGGCCGGAACCTGTACCCGCACACATCAGTTCTCGACTGTCGCCCCCGCTGGCACACCTCACGACGCACCTCTCAATCTCTACCCCTCCGTCCCTCCAGCGCTCGCGGTCGATCCCGCCAATCTTGGCTTCGGGGCTCTCGTCTTGCGCGAATGCACTTACGACCCGGCGCACCTCCTCCAGGCTCTCTTCGCTCGCGACCAGGAACGGGTACCCGTCTTGGAATTTTGCCGTCTCCTGCAACTTCGGAAACGCCTGGGTGGGCGGGCATTCGCGCGGGCGATGCCCCTTCATGACGAGGTACACTGCGCGCCCGAAGTAGTCTGAGAGTATCTCCGAGGGCGTGCGCGATCCGGGGCCGTCGAGCGTGCTGGAGACGACGTAGCCCTCAACGAGGTATACCCCAAACATGCGGCATTCCTCAATTCTACGGGCGTGATAGACTCAGTATAACGTATGATATGAAAGTGTCAGAGGACGTACACAGGCCAGGAGGCGAGCAAGTCATCTGTAGGATTTAGGGGCACAGAGAAGGTCTCGCAGTCAGAGTCGGCAGGGAACGACACTGTGAGTCGCCCGCCGTAAGGCGAAGCGACATCTACTTCTACTTTGGGAGTGATGAGAACCATCTACAGCGTTCAAGCGGGTAAGCAACCGCGCATGAAGGCACGCTAAGGCGTGTCAGTAGGCAGTCACCCTACCTTTCCGACCTCCCGTGCGGTTATGATATTGTGCGATTCCGCTTCTACTATGCACCATGTCCTATCATACTACAGAACTGAATGAGCAAGCACTGAGGTGTAGGACTAGCGAGAGCCCAAGATATGCGAGTGGCCCCGTGACGAAGAATACAATGACTTCGCGCGGGAGAAGTGCGGACATTGCGCCAACACGCAAGAGGGCAAATAGCTTATTGCGCGCTCGGAGAAAACATACCTCTAGACCTTCCGGCGTATATCGCGCTTCCTGGAGAGAGGTCCCTCGGCAGCTCTACATACTTCTGCTCAGCTTGCTGTACCGCGCCCCTAAGCGAGTGCGCGCACCTTTATCGGATGCATGAGAATCTTGGACACGCGGACATCGCCCACGTCGAACGGCACAGTCAACTCGCGCTCTAGCGCGTACGCATTTGCGACGCCGCCCTTGAGGTCATCCTTGAGTTGCTCCGGAGGACATACGGGCGCAATGCCATTCGTTCCTATACTTGTCCTAGGGCGCGTGGACGACTTTCGCGATAGACTCCAGGCTAGCCCGACGAGGGAAAGAATGAGAACCGACGCGGTCCATGAGAACGAGGTCGAGTCTGATGGGCCAGTATGCCAGAAGTTCCAGAGCTGGTGCGGGACCAAAGAAAAGGCAATACCGTGTGCCATGGCTGTCAGTCCTAGTCCAGGCTTCCGCTCGCCACAGCGCTTGTCTGATCTCTCAACAGCTCTGGCGCTAACGTCACCGGAGAATTCCGACCAGTATACAGCGACGTCATCAGTAGGCTTAGCCAAAGTCACAAGTGTGCCTTTGACTGAGTACTCAGTTCAAGTTCCACTGTCTCTACAGCCTAATCTCTCTCATACATGCTACACGCGAGTGATTGCGTTCATAGTAATACCGTCATTATATGCGTCTGTTGAATCGTCTACGCGACAAATGACCAATACTCGCGACATTCCACGTATGCACCTGGCACCACTAGTCCTCTGTTCATGAATAGTCAGAACGACCAGCATGACGACTCGCATCCGCCGATATCTGCCCCCCAGTATCCACCTACTGCGCCGTATACCTTGGAAAGTATGTCATGGTGACGCACGCCTCTCCGCAACCTGCATTGATGGCTGGACAGTCGTAGTAGCCTCCACTGCGTCCCAAAGATAGGTCACACTGTCCACGAGCGTATGTGGGACCATATACAAGCCTCACTCTGGGGGACAAGCTTGCAACGCAACTCTCCCTGTACTGCGATTCTCCCCCCATAACATATTACTCAGGAACCTGACGGAAGAACAAACATGAACCTACCTGTAGCGTACAAGACTAACCAGCCTAAGAAGCTCCGGCAGCTCATGAAAGAAAGTGTGTCTCGCTTCCCCACACATCGCAATACAGACACATAGTAGTATTGACGGCACTTGCCCACCGCAGAGGACTGTATCATCTGCCCTGGGGTGTTCGATGGCATCTCCGCGCACATCGCCAACGCCGCGGGCTTTGACGCGCTCTACCTCGCTGGCAGCGGCGCGTCCGGCTCCGTCATCGGCGAACCCGACCTGTCCGTCATCACCGGCGTCGAGCTCGCCGACACCGCGCGCATGATCGTCAACGTCTGCGACGCGCCCGTCATCGCCGACGCCGACACGGGCTTCGGCGGCCCGCTCAACGTCGCACGGACCATCGCGTTATACGAGGCCGCCGGCGTCGCGGGGTGCCATATCGAAGACCAGACGTTCCCTAAGCGGTGCGGCCAGCTCGCGGGAAAGGACGTGGTGGACATGGAGACGTACCTGGAGCGCATCGTTGCTGCGGTCAAGGCGAGGCAGAACCCCGACTTTTTGATCATCGCGCGTACGGACGCACGCAATGCGACGACGTTTGGCGGAGAGAAGGCGGGCGGGGAGGCGTTTGAGGAGGGCGTGAAAAGGCTGAAGGCTGCGCTGGACGCGGGTGCAGACGTGGCGTTCATGGAGAGCCCTCGGACGAAGGAAGAGGCGGAGCAGCTTGTCAAAGCACTTGCGCCCCGCCCGTGCATGATCAACGTCCTCCCGAACGGCCTCACCGGCAATTATACCGTGGAGGACTGCAAGCGTCTCGGATTCAAGCTCGCGATCTATCCGTGCACCGGCTTCAGTGCGTCCACAATGTCTCTGTTGCGATGATCGAATGACTCACCCAGGTCCAATTGGGCAGTTCCTGCTGCGATTGCGATGGAGAAATCGTACGCTGCACTGCGTGACAAGGGTACCGATCTGGACCACTGCGGAAACTGGCAGATCAAGGACTTCTTCGAGGTAGGCCGAGTCCCCAAGCGAGCGACGTCCTGCATCGCTAACCCTCCCACTCGTAGCGCGTTGGTCTCAAAGCATCTTGGGACTTTGACCGCGAGGTGGCCGAGAAGACGAGGGCCGACATCAAGCCCAAGAAATATGAGGAGATGCAGGGTCACGATCTAGTCTGAGGACGCCGGGTCCAGGACTTGACGGACAGTTGCATACGGTACTGTTGTACCATATCTATGCTATGTTGGATTTGGTGATGTCGATATACTGTGATCTTGCCATTGTTCAGCACTTGACCTCAACGTGCGGAATCAAGGTACAAAAGAAACGCGTTCCATCCAGGATCTCAACGCAATATGTTACAAGCGAGACTTCTTGGCCTTCATCTAGTATCTCGTGGTCGGTTCCTCTACCGCTCTTAGGCCGTGCGGAGAATGAGGTGCACGCCGCTGTCCGTGTCGACAACGTCGCTGATCTCGCCGACCTTGAGCGCATACGTCGCCTCTTCGAACGGCCTCTGCATTTGGCCCTGCACAGTAAAACACAATCAATCACCACATGCACTACTAGTGATGATCGTGCGGACGTACCGGCTTGAAGAAACCCAGATCTCCGCCGTGCGAGTGTGAGCTGCAGTCACTGTACTTTGACGCGAGCTCGGCGAACTTCTCGGGGTCGCCGTTGATCTGCGCCGCGTACTCCTTGAGCATAGCGATTGCCTCTTCCTTGGAGCGGGTGATGTTTTGCTACGATGTGAACGCGCACGATCAGTATCTCTATACACCACGCCGTCTATGAGACGAGAGGGGAGGGAAGTATGGGGTGCCAAGAACGGGGAAGCCTCAAACACGTACCTCTTTCCAACTGCTCGGTCTCCTGCTCCCGCGGTGCTTCACAAGGAGGTGGCTAGCGCGGACCTGAGCGGGGCGCTCGCCATTCGCGCTGCCGTG
>JAPEVG010000727.1:0-11487 GCA_029747595.1 Trametes cubensis
GAAGACAAATCCGCCAACCGAGCGTCTCGAGTCGATGTCTTGAGCCCAGTCGGAGTCGGTCCAGCCGATGAGGTCGGTATCCGAATTCGCACCGCCAAGTCGAAGAGAGAAATGAGCAGTCCCCTTGAGGTATCGAAGTACGCGCTTGAGAGCCTCGAGATGGGGTCGGCCTGGATTCGAACCAAACTGAGCGAGCACACCGATCGCATACTGAATGTCTGGTCGAGTCTGAGTGGCATAGAGAACGGCTCCGACGATTTCGAGGTACTTGAGGCCATTGGCGTAGGCTTCGTACTCGGACTTCTCTTCTGGGGTCGAAGGGGATTGCGAAGCGGAGAGGCGATCCTTCGCAACGAGGGGCGTTGAAACCGGGCAGCATTCGGACATCCCGAACTTGTCGAGGGTTGACTTGATATAAGCGGTCTGGTTGACATAGATCGCACGAGCAGTTCGATCACGTATGACTTGTATGCCTAAGATGTAGTGGAGCTCGCCGAGATCTGTGATCTCGAAGTGCTTTCGGAGGTCGTCCTTGAACTTCTCGATGTACGAAAGGCGTTTCGCAGCGGCAGCCATGTCGTCAACGTAGACAATGACAATCATGATAATCTCGCCACTCTTCGAGTCGAACAGGATATAGAGACAGTCGTCCGACTTGCCTTTCTTGAAGCCTAGGATGCCGATGAGGACAGATTCGAGCTTCTTCTTCCACTGTATCCCAGCTTGCTTGAGCCCGTAGATCGACTTGAGCAGTCGCCAGAACCAGCCTTCCTTCCCAGGTTCCTGTACGCCTTCTGGAGGTCGCATATAGATCTCTTCGTCGAGGTCGCCTTGAAGATATGCACCCACAACATCGATCTGGTGTAGCTCCCAATCTTCGCGGGCAACAATAGCGAGGAGAGCGCGGAGGGTAGTTGTTCGAAAGACAGTGGACGAAGTCAAGAGGGGGTTGTAGTCGCGGCCAGGAACCTGCGAGAAGCCTTGGGCGACGATTCGAGCTTTGTATTTCGTGGTCTTCCCGAATGCGTCCTTCTTCTCTCGAAACACGATCCGACTTCCTATAGCCTTACGGCCCTCCGGTAGTTTGCGGACCCACTGTTACGACGAGCCTAAATCGGTCACGGCAGGTGACGTCCTAGGGATCGGACCAAGAGGTCTCCAAGAGTTCGAGTCGAGTAGAGGTTCTGAGGAATAGGCAATGGATAACCAGGTCGAGCTGAGGATCCCGAGTGGATCCTCTGGTCTTATATACAGGAGGAGAGACATAGACACGTCAGCGCCACGTAGGCGCCACGTACCGTGAGAGTCCAGTATAGCTACGTAGAGTCAGGGCTGGGAATACAGATGATGTGGCGATGACGTGGCGGAAGGTGATAGGGTAGTAATACAACAGCCGTGTGAACCGGTGAGAAAGGATGACGTGGCATGGGAAAGGATGACGTGGCATAATGGGGGCACGAGGAAGAGTGAAAAAGGAAACTACGTGACCGTGACGTACTGAGCGTTGTAACACCGGCAGGTGAGTCTATAGCAGATACGAGGTCAAGAGAGCCACTGAGCGTGGTTGCGGACAGCGCGCTGTCCGTGGCCCTTTCCCCGTCACTCCCCTGCCCCTCGTCCCTCATGTCGCCCTCCGCAAGAGAGTTGTTGACTGGAGTCGTGGCGGAACGTACCGGCAGGTGAGTCTATAGCAGATACGAGGTCAAGAGAGCCACTGAGCGTGGTTGCGGACAGTGCGCCGTTGTTGTCCGCCCCTCATCATCCCCGCCATCCCAACTACCTCATATTGTCTCCCGCTCACCTCTATCACAGGAATACCTTCTTGAGCCATCATCAAAGTGTTCACCCTCTCTCCTGCACACCGTACCTGTGTGCCACTTTCCCTGCCAGTCTCCCCACTATCCTACACATCATCTTATGCGTCACTCTCGCCCTCTTGCCAGCCCAAACATCATTCCTCCTTAGTTATCAAAGTGTCCGCTCTCCCTCCTGCACGCCCTGCGCATGATTCCCAGGTGCCGTGCTCCATGTGACCACCTTCCGGGATGTCTTCTCGTACTAGCTTACTATATGACACCGTTCTTATGTTATAACACTTGTATGTCGAGTGCCCTCCACAAATACAAAGTCTGAGCAGTTGTACGATGTTGTTGCATCATGCTACACCTTACTATATCAATCACTGTCTCGTACTTGAACCGCACCCCAATGACCCATGACAAGAGATGTATTATATGCGAGAGGGTACAAGAATGTTAACAAGATGCAGGGCCCGTGGTGATGACTTCGAAGCGACTTTACAACTCAAGACGATGGCAATGGCAAGCAAAAGGGAGTCGCACCAAGCAGCATCAAAAGTCTATGCAGCACTCTGTCCATCAGCAGGTGCAGCCTGCTTCCGTGCCCGACCGCGCTTTTGAGGTGGCCTCGGCTCGCCTTCGTTCTCCTGGGAAGCAGGTTGCTTCCCAGGCCGACCGCGCTTCTTGGGAGGGGCCTCAGTAGTAGCACTACCAGTCATAACTACGGGAGTCTGCACGGTCGCTGGTCCATCCCCACTGCTGCCACCTTGTCTGCTGTTGCCGTGTCCCTCACCCACGTCCGCACCCTGACCGTCACAACCACCCTGACCGTCATCAGCCCCTTCAGTATCTCCCTCACCCTCCTCGTCGCTCTCCGCATCAACCCGCTTTCTCTTCTTTCGCGGCTTACCAGCGTCGCTACGCTGCTTTCGGAGGGCCACTACGCCTGTCATCACCTTCAAGTCGTAGGCCTGTTGCCGTGCCGCAAGTTCTGTGGGAGGTATACGTCGGAAATGACATACACCGGACTCTAGGGCAGCAAGGAGACTGCGTAGCGGAGGGAGACTGGTACTGATGGCTGAGGGGTTCGTGAACTGGCTGTGAGTCCAGCCGACGAGTTCGACGCCGTAACGTAAGACAATCTCTTGCTCATGATTGGTGTAATTCATCACAGCGTTGGGATTGCCAGTGATGGCGCCTGTGCGAAAACAATGGGTTAGCCGAGGTTGCGTCAGAATAAATAAGACAGGGCAAAACTCACATAACATTGTCCTGATCTTATCACGGATCTCGCTCTTGAGATACTCGGCCTTATCCTTGGAGGTCTTGTAGATGGCTGATGATTGTTAGTAAACATATGCAGGGAGACAGAGGATTAGAACGTACTTGTGAAGTCGCAACCAGCAATGCAGAATGCTTCCGCTTGCGCAGCGATGTTCACACAGTCCCAGCCGCGGATCCTACCGCGTAGGTAACGCTCCAGCCGCTCGTCCGTAAAGTACCAGTAAGGTTTGGATTGAAATTCGGTGTTGTTGCGAACGAGGCAGAAAAAACCATCAACACCAGCACGGTTCTTCAGACCGTAGATCTAAGTGGTGTTGTCAAAACAGGCGTCACAAAAATAAGAAAAGTAAAACTCACCATCTTCTCGATCTCTTGACATACGTGGGTCATGTCATTGGCACGACCACGTTGCGTGAGACGCGTGCCAAACTTCCGAGACTCACGCTCCTCCTCGAACTGCTTGATATACTTCGACTTTTCCTCCTTCGAGAGGGCGTGATACTCGTCGATGCGGTCGTGCTGCATGTTGACTAAACGCTGGGCTTCTCCTGGCTCGGCATCTTAAGATGTTATAGTGAGTAAGATGTGCTAGCCTATATTGCCAGTGACACTGACCATCATTGATTTCCTTTGCAATGGCAGAAGACCAGGCATTGTAAGCGTTGACTTTCCTTTCCTTGTGCCGCTTTGCACCGCCGGAGAACATGAGCTGGAGGTAATGATCGGGTTTTTGGTTGTATTTCTCTGCGAGCTGAGATGCAAAGTCCTTGACGCCCTCGTACCAAGACTCGAGATCCTGCGCAAGTGCTTCGCGTTTGCTACGACTAGCAGCGGTCATAGCGGCGCGTTGTGCAGCTGGAAGCTTGGGGGCTAGTGGACGCTTGCTTGGGACAAGAGGGTGAGCCACTATGCGAGTGGAGGGGCCGTAGGTCATCGTTACGGCGGGGGTTGTCGGTATAGGCGATGTAGTGATAGGAGCACTTGAATCATGATCCGCAGGGTTGGGCGAAGTAGCATGAGGAGGACTCGGAGAAGAACTCGAAGCACCAGGTTGGTGGCAGGTGTCATGGCGGGGGGGCTGGGGTGGAGGTAGTACTGGTGGGTGCATTGTCGATGGCGGCCCTATCTCAGGAATGTGCGACAGCTGACAGAGGGGATGGTACGAGCGGAAGGTGCGGTGACTGATGGGACAGAGGGTAGGATGACGGAGATATTAAGTTTTGTATCATAGGCGACACACGGAAGATTGTTGGCGGTGAGTGGGACGGTGGGCTAGAGAGTGGACCTGACAGTGGAGACGAGGGACACGGCAGCGTAGAGTGTGAGTGCGACAGCACGGGAGGGGGGCACGGCAGTGTAGGGTGTGGATGCGACAGCACGGGAAGAGGCGATGGCGATGAGCTTGGATCTGACAGTGAGGACAGGGGGAATAGCGATGGGCTCGGAGGAAAAGGTGACGAGGGAGCAGGCCGAACAGCAGGGGCGAGGTTGAGTGCGAAGGCTGGGACCGCCGCAGCGGACATCATCGCCTGGCGGGGTGTTGGAGCAGACTGGTTGTTCCAAGCAGATTATATGTGATTTGGAGGGGACGGTACAAACATGCAAGTACAAAGGATAGCGGCGAACTCGGAGACAGGTGTTCAAGAAGATATTTTGGGGTGCAACGGCGGCGACTAGTAGGGGAGTGCCAATGTACAAATTCGAACACGGGAGCAAGAAAGTGCGAGCGATGCGGACAATGTTCTAGCGGGGACAACGGGCTGTCCAAAAAATTTTGTACGAGATGGAACCGAACCGACTTAGAGCGAAGCATCGGTATACATAGCCTGGAGGACCGCGGCGATAACGTCGTCGTTCTGAGCCTGCAAGAGTTCAGCAACAGCCTCCGGCCAATCATCGACAATCAAAGTACGCTCGATCTCCCACAAGTTGAAGTGTAAGAGGCTGCTGATGTTGTAGCGGCTGAAAGCACTTCGTGTTGCTTCGCCAAAGGCCTGGACAGCACGGTGTCTTGGGCTGTTCACCATCTCGAAAGGTATGCCGGAGTCCGTGGTTGCCACCGAGTTGATCGAGGCAACCGAGGAGGGCCTGCTGGCGCCCTGAACCTTGACCATGGGAGTCGCCGACACTGGAGCGGGGGAATGGACTGTCTGTTTGGGCAAATGGGATGCGCTCACGGAGCTCCGATGCCCGAAGGTCTGGGTCGTCGAGGGAGTGGATCGCGCTGAGGCAGATATCGAAGACACAGATGACACCGAAGGCATCGTACTCGGCGTCGCAGACTCATGCCCAACCCCTCCGCCTGAGGTGCTCGGTGCATAGGGGTACAGCTCGCAGCCAGTGTCATGCAGCGGCTGACCAGCTCCGCGACCTGCTGGGCGCATGCCCCGCGTGGACTTTGTGTCAGCTACTCCTGAGCAATATTGAAGTTAGTGATTATCGCGAGGTAAAGAGAAGGCGGCGCACGTAAAGCAAGGCGAGTGTTGCTCTCCTTCAAGCCGTCGATCTCCTGCGACTGTGTGGTGATGATTCGCCTCTGTTCACTGATCTCGCGGCGCTGCTCGAAGATCTCATCCTGGTATACAGCAAGGTCCCGCTTTTGTTCCTCAATGGTCTTCTTATAGTGTTTGGCCGTGTTCCGCGCATCGTCCAGCTGGCACAAGACGGCACTCAGCTTGCTCTCATAGTCAAGGGACTCGGATGAGTGGATGTCGTTCGGAGCTGCCTGAGCCTGAGCCGGGACTGGGACGCCCGGCGTCGAGGCTGGCGCAGACGATGTAGACGCTATNGGGTCTTGCTCTCGGAGGTATGGGCAGTGAGGAAGTAAGGACGTTGGCGTTTGATGGCGCTGTGGGAATCAAGAGCGTAGGTAGCGGCGGCGGCGGCAAGTATATACTCCACGTGTGGGTGCTTCGAGTAAGAACATACTGCTCTATCAGCGGCTCCAGGGTGCCCCAAGGACGGCCATAGAATAAGAAATGTGTGCTGTCAGATCTAGGGAGGAGGGCGGGCATCGGTGGGACGGGGACGGGGGCTGGCCCAGGCGTTGACCAGCTAGACTTGTTGCTGAGCCTATCCCAACGGTCAACGGTGTCGAGGACGACACCTTGCGCAAACTCTTGGACTATCCGGGCGAAGGTGTAAGCTGCGTTGGGAAACCCATTGATGATGGAGGGGGGGGGCGTAGGCATCAATCGCAGCCTCTGTCAGGGCGTTTGGTGCGCAAGGACGACGGGTGCCGTTGGTGTGCACCATGATAGTGGCACCGCCGGTGAATCGATCCCACACAGTGAGCTAAATGTTGTTAGCAAGAGACTAATGACAAAGGATACTGAATGACTCACTGCGTCGAGGACAAAGTGCATGAATTCGAGACGAGTACGGGAGAAGTCCTTCTTGTTGTCATTGGTGTAACCAGCACGGTAGGTTCGGTAGGAGGGGTGATGATTGTTCTCGGACTGATGCTGCCCATCGTTGTAGGAGCCAGCTATGAAGTAGGCGAACGCCATAACTTTGGCCTGACGCCTGAATACGGGATCGAGTTGGACCAGGTACTGCTCCATCGCAAGAACACCGGAAGGGTTGAATGAGACATTGGCAATGGAAGGGGGTGTTTGAGGAGTTGTCATGGTATGCAATGTGGGCGAGGTAGCGTACACGAGCTAGGAGGCGTACTGGAGGGGACTTTGCGTCCTCAGCTTGATGAGGGTTGGTTCATATGCAGAACACGGAGCGCGCGCTGCCATTCAGCCGTCTCAACTGACCTCGAGGCTTGCTAGTGCAGTCAGGGAAGATGTAAAGCAGAGACAGATGTAGAGCTAGAAAGCTGCCGTGTGCGTTGTAACGTATCGAACTTGCCTATGTTGAAGTGAAGGCGCAACCACGCAGTGCAAGGTTGTACGAGAGAGGCAGTGGGGATATCGAGCTGGGCGCGGTGCAGCACCACGCTCAGACCTGCTGAGGGCACTTCTCAACTTCTCTTACGCAAACACAGCCTCGTGCTCCTCACGCTGGCACCAAGAAATAAATAATAAATCAATAAAAAAGAGCTCTTTCACACTGTTTGGCAGTCCAACTGTACGCGCATTCATCAGTGTACATTCAATTGCCCTACGTTATACGAGACACAACAGTGAGATTGACTACGAAGGCACTACACCAGAACTGTCCGCATGCAAACCCTCACCCAGACCACCCACGTCCACCTCGCCAAGAGAATCTACAAAATCTACGAAGACTTCTTCCTCTCGCTCGGTTACCGCGCCCGGGATCGAAGTCGCCGTATCGGACAAATCCGTGTGCATTGTAGGCGTGGACTCTAGCCTCGCCCACGATGGAAGAGGGATGTATGAATGACGAGTGCGAGCAGAACCTTGTCGGAATCCTGCTTCAAGCTTCCCAGTGAAGCCGTCAAGCTTCATGGCCTGAAGAAGGTGCTGGACGATCCGGGAATTAGTGACTTGACGGTACTGCCAGCGCCGCGAGAGCTCGTGTGCGAGCGGAATGTCAGTGAGAAGAGATGTTGCGATAGCATCATAGTAATGATAGTGTTCATCCACCATGTATGTGAACAGCCGGCTGATCTCAATATCAAGCCGGACAATCTCCTCGCGAGCGCGTTTGATGTTGAAGTACAGGTTCATGGCCCGCCTATGTGTTGGTTTCGCCCAAGGCAGGGAGCGTATATCTTGACGGGTGTCGCGAAGCAGGTCAAAGTCGGCAAGCGTTGACATGTCGAGAATGTCATTCCAAGAGAGCGCATCTCGCGGCGGTGAGAGCTCCGCTGCACGAGCGTTATACTCAGTCAGCGCTTTCCTGATGGCCTCTGCACGAGCCTTCAAGGCTTTTCCGATCTTCTCGCGGAGTTTGTACCCTACAGGTGAAAAGTGAGCAGTCGCCGCGCAGTCATCATGAGTACATACCAGTCCCACTCAATTGGAGCTTCGTGAGCTCGAAAAGTCGCTGTACAACCAGACTCTCAAGTCGGTCCAGAGCCTGTCGATATCTACGGTGTTTTAGCTCGCGGGCCATCTCTTCGTACTTTGGTTCGCCTGGTTGCCAACGCGAGACAATCTCCAACTGTTCTTCGCGTCGCAGTACCTCAAGCTGTACTGTCTCCCACCGAGCCTGCGCAGTACGCGCCTTTGTTCGAACTGCATTGATCTCACGATGTTTCGTCTTCGCCGCACGTGGATTGGTCATGTTCACGGGTATGAACACGTCCAGCTTGTCAGCCGCGTCCCGCGCAGCAATCGCCTCAAACCTAATAACATATCAGTTATATGGTAGGATACCGAAAGCACTGCCAAAACACTTACCCGGCAGCTTTTAGGCGATGGAGTGCCTCAACGTAGTCTAACTCCATGGCTATCTCTGGTGGCTCCGTGCGGCGGCTCTTGTAGTATTTCCGTTCATCGCTGAGGTATCGCTCAAAGTCCGAATGGCCGATGCTGAGCTGCTTGCAGAGCAGGTCAAGAACTACGGTGTCATCCTTGATGATGGTAAGTGCTTGACGATAATTATCCAGTATGAATTTGCCTGGTAATGGGGTTAGCACAGCGGTCTACAACAACATTGAGCACGTACCGGATTCTGCGTGCTTTTGCTCGCTCCAGAAGCCAAAGAATTGCTCAATCGCCTGATGACGGTGAAATGCTGTTGACAGTCTAGTGCCGGGAGCTAACGCATTTGACTCTGAGAAACATCGTTCACAGCCCTCAAAATCCTCCTTCCCCGCCCCCTGAGTATAAAGGGGGTGCCAATTTACCTGGCAGGGGCGGTTGTGACTGTGCCCGTGAAAGGCGGGCACAACGCCCGTAACGCCAAGTGCTGTAACTTTGGCTCCAATCGAGCTCTTTCTCAGGACTTTGCTGAAAGCGCATGCGATGTCGTATCCGATCTTGATATCCCCGCCGTACGTGTCGACGAGTTTGTTAACAATTGCCAGCGGATATTTCATCCTATTGAGAGATTGTGAGCAGTGGCAACCATACGTGTAGGAGAGCAATGCTTACAGCTCACCGCTACGGATCATATCGCACATGGCCAAGCACTGTCCATGGCGACAAAGTGACACAAAGACACCAGTGATGTCGAAGAGGGCGAACATCTTCTTGCGTGATTCTGGTCCGGCATTTCGCCATCGCTTGACACACACGGTGGTGGGATCATCAGGAGCAGGGTCGTCAATGTCAAACCAATCATTATCGTTGTCTTCATTGTCAATGGCGATGTCGATTGGCAATGAGTGAGCATCATCATCAAAGGGGCCGGGCGCTGACTCCGCCAAGGAGGGACCAGGCGCTGAGGGCCCAAGCGCTGAGGAGGGACCAGGCGCCAAGGAGGGACCAGGCGATGGGACATATGACGAGGCTGGTGGTAGCTCTGTTGTGACGGCAGCCTCTGCAGCATGCTGAACCTAGAGGAAGTGATAGTTAGCTTCAAGTTCTCCAGTACAACAATATACGCTGACATTTTGAGTCCTCACTTCATCCTTGAAACGATCAACTTCAGCCGGAGATATCCACAGGTCTGTTCGTGCTGTACGCGTGTCAGCCAGTGCCTCGCCTGAGCGGTACTGGTTGTCAACGAGCTTCAGAGACTGATTGCCATCCATGGTCACAAGGAGGGCCGGGGACAGTTGCTGTTCATCTTGCAATTTGTACAGACAGGGCGCGCAAGCGTTGAGCATGCGATATGATGCTACGTTACGACGAAGGGGGACATTGACTCTCTTGTCAACGTGGTGAAGAATATCTAGGTACATGTCAAAGGCGATGCTGAACTGATTGACAAGTGTTGTTGTCACGGGAACCTAGGTTTTGTCAAGGGAACTGTACATGTGTGATGAGTTGAGCACGACTGACCATTTGTAAATAGCATAGTGTGCGGACTTGAGCTTGGATGCTCAAACGAGGACATACACGGTGAAGCTGGCGGTAAGCCTCAAGAGCCTTGAAGCCAATAGCGACCGAGGGTCGAACGGGGGCAGTACCCATGTAGTCTTGTAGTGCCAGTGTCACATTGATAAGAGAAGACTCGCTCCTCGGGAAGAACTGTTGTGGCCCACAATCTGGATAGGTTAGACAGCAGGTTTGGTGTTAAAGGAGCGGACTATACTCGCTTACCAAAGAAATCAACACAATGTATAGACCAGGGATCAGTCGTACCCAAGCTTGGTCGCGCTCCCGACATCCAGGCTAAGTACGCATCTACAAGTTGCTCCCTCTGGGCTTCCCACTCCTGAGTTCGCACAAGTGTGCGATCTCGACGTGTCCGCGCGTCGATGCGCTTGCTGCAAGAGTGACGTGTTAGCATGGCCCACAACACGGAATAAGCACATACCCGCTATCGCCCTCTGAGAATATCTCATGGCATAGTTCCTCCTCTCCTCCAGCATGACTGAAAAACAGTGATTCTTCTCCTGGGGGCAGTGGTAAATTGAGCGGGGCATCTTCTTCGTCCAATGGATCGACGTCCATTCTTTCTAACGCATCTCGGTCCTCAAAGGACAGCCCTGAAGCACACATTAGCATTGCGAAACAGAAAGGCTATATCTTGTTGACCTGTTATCTGTTCGAGGCGTAATTTGAGAGCTTCTGTGTGCCGGGCAGCAGCGCCAGCAATACGTTTCACGGCTGTCTTGGTTGGCTTGCTGAAACTGCCTCCGGAACGCATCTTCACAGCTTTCGAAAGAGACGTGGCTTTTCTTGAAGAAACCGCTGTCATGACTCGAGAGGAGAGTGATGAAGTGAGGGATGGACGAGTGGGAGTAATAGAAGGACAAGGCAGGTCAACGAGAATGATTATTGAGTAATTCTAAGTTATTCCAGTAAGGGCGTCTACTAAGTTGTCAACAGTATTTCCAAAACGGGACTTTGGCACGTCAGTGCCAACGCGCTTAATAGGCCTTTGGGCGCCCCAGAGACGAAGTAAAAAGCGCCCGCAGATGGGTAGCGCCCATGGTTGATGGCAGAGAGAGCAAGTCGCAAGGGACGAGGGGCAGGGGAATGACGGGGAAAGGGCCACGGACAGCGCGCTGTCCGCAACCACACTCAGTGGCTCTCTTGACCTCGTATCTGCTATAGACTCACCTGCCAGTACGTTCCGCCACGACTCCAGTCAACAACTCTCTTGCGGAGGGCGACATGAGAGGGACGAGGGGCTACACAAGGTAAGTGCCAGCTCTACTGAACACGAGTGACACGTACCAGCACATACAAGCTCTCCAAGAGGGCAAGCACAGGGTAGAAGACACATCGGTAGTGCCACAGGTTAGCAGCAGGCAGATATGTAGGAGAACAGACGACAGTGTGGGCAGACGCCAGGAGACGGGGACAGAGACAGACGCCAGAAGGCGGGGACAGACGCCAGAAGGCGGGGACAGACGCCAGAAGGCGGGGAC
>JAPEVG010000728.1:0-11479 GCA_029747595.1 Trametes cubensis
TAACCCTACCCTAACCCTAACCCTAACCCTAACCCTAACCCTAACCCTAACCCTAACCCTAACCCTAACCCTAACCCTCTAACAATATATACTCTACTCTCTTCTCTTTACTTTTACTCGCTTTTTCCCACTCTCTAACAACCTTAACACCTTAACTTCACTCCCCTTCCACTCACACACCCTCTCCCCACTCTTTTAACAACCCTAACACCCTAAAAACTATAGCTTACCCACCTACTTACTTCCTTAACTTAACCCACACATTGAACTCCTGCCATAACTTTTTTAACTTCTCATAGCTTGGTACACATTACACCTACATAGCTTGTTAGTTGCTTCGCATTTTTGCTGATTCTAGAACTGTAAAACAACCTTAACACCCTAAGTAATCCAAAATCTGACTCACCATAATATGCTTTAACATTTGGGCAGCTTTCCTTAACTTCTTACCTTGCCATAAGTTCGCATTTTTCACATTTTGCAGACACAAGCAGATAGTTCATTTCAGGCAAACATTCAGATACATGCAGACAGCCACATAGTCCATTATACACATTGCACAGTCTCAATGATAGTTCATGACCTGCTCCTCCAACTCCTCAAACCTAGAGCCAGATGCCTCTCCAGTGGGCTGAGTGTCCATAGGAACTTCCTGTCCAGTGGGCTGAGTGTCCATGGGAACTTCTGACAAAGGGTTAGCAGTTTCAGAAATGTTTTCCCATACCCCAACTCTGTCAGTCATCTGAGACTGAATCAGGCTGCACTTGCCCCTAAGCTCCCTGAGAGCTTGCTTGAAGGCCATGGTGTTGCTCCCAAACTCAACCCCAACATGCTCCATCAGCTTCATCACCTCAAAGGTTCCTGATTGGATGTAGGGCTGAACTTCAGGGGGGAAGTGAGAGCTGAGGAATGCCATGACTGAGGACCTCATGTTAGCAGGCATTTGAGGCCAGTGCTGATGGTCAGGAAGCTGAATCTGGGGGGGGAGTAGAGTTTTCCTCCAAGGGTTTGATCCAAACTCCATCTTGCCTAGGACTGAGGTCTGCAGTCTGAAAATGGTGTCAGAATATTATAAAACAGTGATTCAGATACAACTCACCTGTTCCAGCATCTTCTCAATCTCCTTCTGCCTCTCCCACTCAGTAATTGCATCCATGTTGTTGCCCTGCAATCTGGAGTTCAACATCCTCCAATCATTGGGGCCATGCACCATTGCGTCGTCCTCTTCATCTGAATCAGGATTTTCCGGCCTGGTGCGCTTGGAGGACACAGAGGAATCAGAGGTAAAGCTAGGAGCCCTTTTCTTGCCCTTCTTGATAGCAGCAGCATTGGGAGGGGGAGTGTGGCCAGGAGAAATGGTTTCCATATCATCTAGAGTGTCCAAAATAATTGAGCCACTTTGCTGAGGTGGCTGAGCTCTGGGAGTTTGCTGCTGATTGGAGGGGGGAGTGAGGAGAGAATTGTCCATAGAAGTAGTAGGGGCATTGGGAGGGGGAGTGGGAGTCTTGGGAGGGGGAGGAGGGACAGCCTGATTCTGAGGCTGAGCTGATGCTGGTGCTGGTACTGGTGCTGGTGCTGGTTGGGGAGGAGGGGCAGCCTGATTCTGAGGCTGAGCTGGAGCTGGAGCTGGTGCTGCTGGAGCTGCTGCTGCTGCTGCTGCTGCTGCTGCTGCTGCTGGTGCTGCTGCTGGTGCTGGTTGGGGAGGTGGGGCAGCCTGATTCTGAGGCTGAGCTGGAGCTGGAGCTGGTTGAGGAAGAGGGGATGGTAGAACTTCTCCAGTGGCCACATAGTGCTTCCAAACAGCACCTCCAGCAGCCAGAGCCTTAGCTCTAGCCACATAAGCAGGATCCTCATAATCTCTGGGGAAGATTCTAGCCAAGGGATTGTAAAACCAGGGCTGGCCAGGGGTGACTAGTTGATCCACCTCCAAGACATGGTAGAGAATCCACCTCCAGATGTTGTGCCCTGTCATATATTCCACAGCCTCAGCATACTTTCCAGCTGACTGCTCCTCCTTGCCTTGGGGTACAACACCATAGTAGACCTCCTTGGGAGATGAGAGGCCTGCAGTGCTGTTAGGGGGATGGAGAATCACCCTGTTGTCAAGGGCATCAGGACCAGTGAACCCATGGCTGGCAGCATAGGTGGAATTCCAGAAGAAGAAAGGGCACGAGGGATCTTCTCTGCTTTCATGAAAGTCCACCTCAGCCTCATTCAAAGGCCTGATGTAGCCAGTCTTGACATGCCTGAGGTTGATTTTCACCTCCTCCAGCAATGTGGCATAGTTGTCCATAAGGACTCCAGCCAGCTGAAATATCCATGTAAGTGACAATCAATTATAACATGATAAACAAAATATACACACCTTATTCAGCTTGGCCAGATCCTCAGGAGTGGCATCAGCATAGAGCTGATGAATGGAGGTGTCATGGGAGGGCAGGAGAGGATAAGGACGTTGAGGGGAGGCCTTTCTAGCAGTGGCCAGATAGGCAAGGATGACTCCATCAGCACACCGGCGCCAGGGGATATATCCAAAGACATGGTTGTTGTAGCCCTTCTTATGATTGAGGGCATTAGCCACCTCAGGCCCTAGCAGTAGCCAAGTGAACTAGGAGAAAATGTTAGCTACAAGAAAAGAGTAATAAGAATATTCAGTACTTACCACATGCATGACATTGGTAAAATCCTGGAACCTCTCCTTGATGTCCTTGGAGGAGGCTGAGGAAAAGAGGCCAGTCCAGAGCAACTACAAGCATTGTCAGAATTGTAGGAAGGTGCCAAAAAATATTACACACCCATTGAGGCTCTGATACAGTGTGCATGAGCCTGAAGGAGAAGGGCTCCCTGCACTGGTAATCAGGATCCTCCATGAAGGGCTTGAGGTTCTTATCCACATCCAGGACTTGAGCCAGTTCAGGGGAAAGCCTCTTGGGATCAGCAAACTCCAGTAACTTCAGAATTTGCAGAGTCTGNTTTTTTGGCTTCCCCAGAAGAGAGGGAGTCCTTGAGCCAAGAGAAAACAAACCCATGGTAGGCCTTGTTCTTGAGCAGAGCCATATTGAAGGCATAGCTGGACTTGGAACCCAGAGAGATAGTATCCTTGGAGCTCAGGTGGACCATGGACAGCTCCTGTCTCCAAGGAAGATCTGCAAAGGGCTCTAGCTGAGCCAGGCCAGCCTCCAGAGCTGTACACATAGGCTAGAAAAATTCTACTGAGACAATGAAGAGAATATCAATATTATACAACTCACCCAGATATTGCTGCTGGCCAGCAGGGTCAGAATGGACATCTTCATGAAATTCTTGCCAAAGGAGGTTGCCACAGCTCTGCCAAACAGGGGGAGGACTTTGGGGTGCCAGAGAGAATAGATACCAACAATTTTTGCAAAATTTCCGCCCATATAGTCCTTCCTGGACTCATTGATGAAGTTCTTGAGCCTGGGGTCATTGAGGGGGAGAGCTCTGTACTGGCCACCAGGGTAGAAGAGATGCTGATAAACCTGGGAGACATATCCAATCCAGGTAATGGCAGTCTGGTCCTCATTCAGGCCCAGGAGAGTCCTATCCTTCATGTTGTCCTTCAAAATATAGAGGGACCAGAAGGTGGGGGGAAGGAGGTTGAGAATGGCTTGAAATCCAATCAGAAAATGTTCAGGCAGTCATAGAAATATTACTCACTGTCAGGCAGAAGAAATGTCACCCACAACAAATTCTCCCCATACTTTAGCTTCACCTGATTTTCCTTGGGACCCTTGCTAGCTTCAGAGAGAGCATGGAAGCGATGTCCATGGGTGAGGGATATAGCCTTGGAGGGATTGAAGGTGGGAATGGAGGAAATGGGAACATCAGCCTCAAGGGGAGGGGAGGGTTGAGCCTCCCACTCTGCAGCAGGCACAAAGATGAAGGCAGGATAATCCTTCCTCATATCAGCACCCAACAAGTGCTCAATAAGAGTGTTGATGTGGTTGGAATTAATGGGCCTTTGGCTGGAATGAGGGGTGATAGAGGAGATGGGAGTGAGGAAGGGGCCATGGGAGAGAGCTTTGAATATTTCCTTGATATCTTCATGGGAAGGGAGCTGAGAACCAAGAATTTGCTGAACAACAGCACTGATGAAGTCCAAGCCCTGGTTGGCATAGGTAGCAGGGAGCTTGGCAGCATCCAGGGAGATTTGGAGGGAAGCAGTGGTGGAAGACATGATGGATGAGCAGAGAGATGAAGAGCAAAGCAGAGTGTGCAGTGATGATGGTGGTTTAGGTTCAAGAGGGATCTAAATAGCCAAGATAGCCAAGGAGGCTTAAGGGCAGGCTGAACAAAGAAGTAGCCACACAGGTGGCTCAGGCCATATTTGGTACAACTCCCATCAGCTTATGTCAGCCAGTGGGATGGCCATCCTACCTGCTTATTAAGCAAGTGGCTCCCTTTCCCTTTTTGGTGCAGATCTCACCTACCATTTTTGGTGCAACTCCCATCAGCTTATGTCAGCCAGTAGGATGGCCATCCTACCTGCTTATTAAGCAAGTGTCTCCCTTTCCTTATTAGTTCACCAGTGCCACTTCCCCTCCTTTGCTGCTCAGCTACTGCTCTAAATATATGAATGGACTCCATTACACCTCTCTAGCACAGATTTGTACACTACAGTACATATGCACCAGCAAACTTGGTCTCCACTACCCACAAAAACACCTCCATGAGATTAGTGAACATGCTGCCCTTCACCTTGTGTCCCAGCCACTCCCTATACACCACATCAGACTGCCATACCTGTTTAAACCGTTGCTGCAGCTTTGGCCTCATTGTAGGATCCATGAAAGCCCAGTAAACCACCGGCACCACCATGTCTTCGTGCTGCGGGTTGCACACATTCTTCTTTCCTTGCTTGGGCTGATGAAGCTGATCGTGCATAAAGGGAAGGTGGCATGTAAAGCATACGCCGCTGTTGGTGTCATAATGTAGGCCACGCTTCCAGTCCAGATACTGTCCTCCCTGCCTGAATTCTGCATTGTTTGTGTCCTGGAGAAGGCTGAGAATGCTGGGGCAGCGAACAATGCCGCCGTTGTGCTTGGGTACTGGAGCGCCACCTTGGTATACACGGCAGAATGCGCAGTGGCCACTGAGAACCGCTATAGCCCGGTTGACACGGTCCACATAAGGTTGATACTCAGCATCCCTGGAGTTCTTCAGCCTCTTTGCATTTCTTTGAGGCTGTACGAATGCAGCGCCACTGCCAATGACTGAGCTAATGGATGAAGGAAGGACAAGGGATATGGATGGAGCACGAGGTCGAACGGCACCCACTTGCGGTGATAGAATAGCATCAGATGGAAGGAGTGGGGCAGGAGGAATGATAGGAATGCATGGCTGAGCTTTTCCCACGTGATTGACCTTGAGCCAGGCTGGAGGACGAACAGGAAGGGAGGATGCGCAAGCAGGGCAGCGCCAGTCATAGGAATTGCTGGTGCACTTGTAGGCGACACCATCAATAAATCGACTGCAGACCTCTCTCCAGCAGCGCAAAACAGGCTTCTTCATCAGCAACTGCAGCTCTGGGCGACCGACAAGTTTATCTGAGGGGTGGGCAGGGAATCCTTCGCTGGCAATGTGGAAGAAATAGATGTTGGCCATATTCCTGTCGCGACCGCCCCGGCCAGCCATTTGAAGCATATCAACCAAGCCTCTAGGAGATCCTACGAACCAGACATGGCGGACATGAGGATAGTCGTTGCCAGGACCAAAGGCATCAGTGGCAACCATGACTTTATGCGTGCCTTGGAACCAGCGCTCTGCAATCGCATCACGCTCAGTGTTTGTGAGATGGGTATCTGTACTGCCCCGGTAAAACTCGCAACCAAGCCGCTTGGAGAGGGTGTGACCATTGACAATCTTCTGGACAAAGACTAGGACTCGCTCTTCTGCGGAAAGTCTTGTTGTGCTGTCCAAAATGGCGGTGCATATTTGCTCTATTTCCTGAGTTGTCTGTGAGTATTACACTAAGCAGAAAATTGTAAATGGCTTACTTGGGCGTTCAGAGCAGCAATAGTGACAGGTGCATGGAAAAGAAGTTCTGGACGGTTTGAGGGGGCACGAATGATGCGAGTGTGGGTACCAGCAGCTAGATTGAATTCCGAGCGCAGTTTGGTGATGGTAGAGGGGGGAATGGTGGCTGACAGAAGCATCAGCTGCGCTTTCACATCACGCAACTCCTTGACGTGGTGCATGACATCACGGTAGCCAGCCTCTGTTAGGACCAGGTGTGCCTCGTCGATAACATAGCGATTGAGCGTGACTTCAGGGCGCATGGAGTTCACAGCTTGTCGCCATACAAGCCTGTCTGTAGCGTCCAAAGAGACCAAGACAATAGGAGTCTGACCAGAAATAAATGGCTTGGTGGTGTCAAAAACTTCGTAGGGGAAGTTGAGCCTTTCCAGTCGCCGCTTCCAGTCGCTCAGGAGAGAACGCAGAGGACAGAGAACTGCAGTAACCTTGAGCTTCTCCAGCTTTGCAATGGTGGCCACAATTGCACTTTTGCCAGATCCAGTGGGAAGAATGACGACTACGTCTTGTTGCCACGCTAGCCCTGCCATTACAGCTAATTTCTGCCCATCGTTGGCCCAGCGTGCTTGAGGATTTTTGAGCACAGCACATAGCGCTTCGAGTGCCTCTGCTTCAGATGGAAGTGGAGCTATAGTCTCATAAGCTCCATGTACGCATACAAAATATGTATTAACAAACCTGGGACTGCCACGGTAGCTGCAATTTGAGCAGAATCTTTAGCTTGATGTGGAGGATCGTAATACAAGCCTTCTGTTGGATCACCTGCAGAAATTGTGAGCAGAGATTGGCAACAATATATAGTAACTCACCTTGGTATACAGATTGTACTGCCACAGCAGTCCCAGGCTGGACAGAAAGAGCAGGAGAGGGAGCCACATTGGATGGCGGAAGCTGGGGCTGAGCAGAGGGGGCCAGGAATGTCTTCAGCTCGTCAAACATGCCTTTCAACTCTTGTTTGGTGGAGGAGGATATGTTTTCCAATCGCTGCTCCAACGCCACAAATCTAGGCTCGAGTTCCTGCTTGATTGCTTGTATAATTCCGGCAATATTGTTGCCTGGCTGAGCTATAGGCAAAGTGGGCGCAGAGTCTGCCTTGAAGTTCGTATGGGATGCAGCGTCCAACGAAAGCATCTGGCCACCTAATAAGAATGTTAATACAGCACAAAGCATGTTTGAAGGTGTACTGACCAGGCACCAAGTGAAGAACCTTGTGCCATATGACCGACGTTTGAAGGAATGGCCCAATGTAGTCTTCAGCCATGCCAGTGGCTGACATGTCGGTGACTCCGTACCGTAAAGTGTCCACACGGTGAGAGTGGCCAGCTTGAGCAGCGTCCACGGTGTCCTGATCTTCCAGCCACAGCTCTTCTAAACCAGCATGCTTACGACGGAAAGGAGTAGAGCATTGACGCCACTTCTGAATGCCTAGCTCAACGCCGAGGTGTTCCTTGGTCCAGCGTTGCATCTCATGAGAGATGTTATCGCCGATGAAGGGCTTGTCGTAATTGACAAAAAGAAAGTCCTGATACAGCGCCTTGACTTGCTGATTGCCAGGGAAAAGAATGTTGGCGCAGAGCTGGGCAAAGGGACGACAGATAGCTTCCTTGTAGACAAAGACAGCAGCCAGAGCAGCGTTGAGAGAGTGAGGAATGACACGGTCAAAGCCAGAGGCTGCCCGCATTTTGTGGTAGGTGCGCATCAACACGACATGGGAGCCAATGACACGCAGGGCCCGCAGCATACCCCCTGGAGTGTTGGCAGTGGGCATGGCTGTGAGCTCGGTTGTCCGACCGGGAGCACCGCAGTTCATCTCTGCCTGAATGAGACAAAGGAGATTGAGCCGGGTAAAAGCGCTAAGCCATTCGGAGAGCGCCACTCCATTCCATACCACCTGGCCATTGTGCACGTAAAGGACAAAGCGCTTGTAGAGGGCGGGAGTGGTCAGAATGTGGTCGGCAAGCTGGTCGACAGGCCCTAGAGCATCAGCATTGACCCGGTCGGTAAAAAGCGAGTACCCGGCTTGTTTGTTGCCCATGTCGTCCTTGAGTGCAGCGAGATCGATGTGGAAGGGATGGCCAAACAAGAGAGTGTCCTTGAGCAGCTTGACGGTCTCCTCCTCCATGGCAGCTTGGCAGCAGCGCAGCATGTCGAGATTGATTTCATGACCCAAGTAGATTAGGGACGTGAAGCTTGTCTTGTCCTTCCAAACCATGTTGGGCTCATTTTGAGAGGACATGGTGATGCTAGAGGCGCGGTGCTGGAGAGATTTGAGTGTATGGAAGGTGGACTCTAGACCCTTAGTGAACCAAGGTCGGAGAGTGCGGGCCGTGATTGTAAGGGATGGATGCTGAGGGGAGCTCAAGCGGCGGTGGCACTCATATAGGAAGGTGAGACGCTGCACAAAATTAGCTAGAAAATAACAACAATAATTAAAGACTGCTCACCATGTCATAAACTAGCTTGGCAAAAATGCCTGTTGCTTCCTCAGCCTTTTTGAGGCTGCCGTCACGGTTGACTTGAGTGTGAATGACAAACTGAAGGGTAGGATCCGGGAAGCGGTCGTCAGCAGAGGGAGACCACTCGCGTGTCCACAGGCTAAGAAGAAGCTCATGGATGGCCTCCTTTGCTTCCTCCACTCCCAAAGACAGGGCCACGCGCAGTGCATCCACCAGCTGCGCCACATCTTGTGGTAGATTGAGCTGAGGCTGGGCACGGAGCAAGAGACAGAGCAGCTGAGTGATGAGCCGCATGTAGGCACGCAGGGTGTCATCTAGCTGATGCTGGCCGAATGGATGGTGGTTGTAGTCACTAACAAAAATATTAGAGAATATTTGCACACTAAGCAGCAGCACTTACTCAGACATGGTGTCTGTATTGAGAATCTGAAGGCAGACCTCGCTTGTCTGCGGTATGAGATCATACGCCTCTTCCAGGTAGCGGCGGACAGAGGCAATGAGGGAAAACAGAGGGTCGTCTTCCTTGGGCGGCTCAATGAGCTCCTTCATGCGAATGGGATCCTTGCCTTCAATGTATTGCATCCAGCGGGTGGACACATGCCAGGGACTGATGTGGCGGTGGTCGAGCTGTGAGGATGGAAGAGCAGGGCGGGTGTTCAACTCCTTTCGCATGGCAGCAAGATATCCAGCAGAGACAGAGTGCAACTGGGCAGAACGAGGAATAACACGGAACCAAGAGTTTATGAGAGGAGCCTCAGAAAATCGCTGCATCCAGCCTCCCTCCAGTTCATCAGCTGCTACCTCTCTGTGATGTTTTTGACGGCAGTGGGCAACAACATCCTTGGGACGCTGGAACATAGCAGGGCAGAGCGGACAACTATAACCCCATGCACGACGTATTCCCTCATACTCCACCTGATTGGGCGGAGGAATGGCAGGGTAGGTTGAGAGAATGTCTTCCTCCCGAACAATCTCCTCCAGTGATATTTTGTCCACCTGAATGCGCGCGTCCTTGTGCTTGTTGTGGACATGGGAGATAACATGGCTGGGAATGATAACTGCCTCACAGAGGAGGCAGACAAAGGACTTGAGGCGCCGGTTGATCAGCAGACCCCAGGTGGCAAGGACGGCAGAAGGGACATCGTATAGCTAGGCAGAGTAAGCAATCCAAAATTCAACAAATATTCAGTTAGGCTTACATCAGTTTGCGCAGCTACTGGCTCAGATTGGTGAACAGGCTCTGGGACTTCTGGAGGATCTAGCGACATGCGGGACGTAGTAGAGGCTTGACCGGGACTTAGAACAAGGGACATTGGCCTTGGAGAGGAGGCAGGAGTCTTTGGGGAGGTGGGAGTGGAGGCTTGAGAGGGCTGAATAATATTTAATGACTTGAGAGACTGAGATAATGAAACAGTTAACTCACTACAGCCATTGTTTCAATAGGAGCATCTTCAGGAATGGGAGGGAGAGATGGTACAGAGGAAGAGCCAGGAGAGCCAGAGTGAGCAGGAGAGGAGGAACCAGTAATCTATTGAAATTATTAAAATCAATTGCATGAATATTCAAGCAGCAGAGAAGATTCACACACCTTCCATTCATGTTTATTTCTTCTGAGGTGATTCATAAGAGAACTCTGATTCTTGAACCTTGCAGAGCAAGGATGACCGAGGGGAGAAACACATTTGCAAATAATTTGACCTTGCTCATTTCTTACAATGAGCTCTGAGGGGTTATTTTCACTAGGAGGGTCCAGAGGGTGAGCACAGATAGAGAAAATGTATTTGGTGCACTGATTATAGTGCCTGCTCTCATATTCTTGGTTGCAGAGCTGGCCACAGAAGGTACAAGTGAAAGGCATCGAGGACAAAGATAAGGATAGGGAGCACAGAGATGATGGTGGTAGAGGAGTAAGAAGTGATCAAATAATAATCAACAGATAAAGGGCTGCAAAAGTGAGAGGATGAGGTGATTATATAAGCTAGTAGAATGGCCAGCCTGAAAGCTTATGTTAGCGGATGGAAAACTTACCTCTTTAGGATAGTAAGGGTGACCAGTGCTAGCCAGTACAAATAACCGGTGACAACCATGTAATCGCACCATGATGAAGACAACCAAAGCACCCCACTGACG
This sequence comes from Trametes cubensis, assembly GCA_029747595.1. Classification (NCBI taxonomy): domain Eukaryota; kingdom Fungi; phylum Basidiomycota; class Agaricomycetes; order Polyporales; family Polyporaceae; genus Trametes; species Trametes cubensis. Next base: position 10,641 of record JAPEVG010000728.1, read on the forward strand.
ATATCATGGGAAGACTAAGCAGTCCAGCGCTGCCTAGGAGAAGGTACTTTGGCAGCAGGATTGATCAAATTTGGGGAGATGGCACTACCAACCATCGCTTTACCGCTCGATGAGGACAGCTATCAACATGCCGTCAATCAGAGGTGGTAGCTGAGACCTCTGCCCATCTACAATCCCATGGTTGGTAGTAGACTTCCCAGCTCATCGAGCGGTAAAGCGAGCATCTTTGAGAATTTAGCAAAATTCCAATACGTGAGATGGTACTGTCAACCATCGCTTTACCGCTCGATGAGAACAGCTATTGACATGCCGTCAATCAGAGGTTGTAGCTGAGACCTCTGCCGACATATAATCCCATGGTTGGTAGTAGGTTTCCCAGCTCATCAAGCGGTAAAGCGCCGATCTTTCCAAATTTGCCCTNAAAAAAGTGAACCANTTTTTGGCCGTGCAGTGTGCCCGGCCAGGATCATATGGATAGGGCAGAGCGGACAACTATAACCCCATGCACGACGTATTCCCTCATACTCCACCTGATTGGGCGGAGGAATGGCAGGGTAGGTTGAGAGAATGTCTTCCTCCCGAACAATCTCCTCCAGTGATATTTTGTCCACCTGAATGCGCGCGTCCTTGTGCTTGTTGTGGACATGGGAGATAACATGGCTGGGAATGATAACTGCCTCACAGAGGAGGCAGACAAAGGACTTGAGGCGCCGGTTGATCAGCAGACCCCAGGTGGCAAGGACGGCAGAAGGGACATCGTATAGCTAGGCAGAGTAAGCAATCCAAAATTCAACAAATATTCAGTTAGGCTTACATCAGTTTGCGCAGCTACTGGCTCA
>JAPEVG010000729.1:0-11404 GCA_029747595.1 Trametes cubensis
CACATACAGCTCTGACAGTATATAGGGAACAAGACGCTTACTCAGCCTTGGAATATGTCTTAGGATGACGTTCTGGGGCGGTGGACGTGCATGCATGTGAGCGCACCCGCACTAGCGTAAATTTTGGCATGGGGCTGATGCGTCTATGACAGCGGGTTCAAGTTCTCGCAACTGGAGATGAGTACGTCCGCGTTATCACTCCAAGGCAGCGCTCTTGCTAATAGGTGCCACAGAGGTCGTCCTGGCAGAGCTGCTCGCTGCCTTCAGCTTCGAAGAGGCTGGCAAGCCTATTGCGTGGAACATCGGCGAGGCCATCTACCCCACGATCGGACAATGCTCCACGAGGCCCGAGTTCCCTATGAAGGTCACTGCGTTGAAGCCTGCTTCATTCACAGAGACGACGGGCTGAAGGATAACTTGAAGTACTTGGAGAGGGGAATTCTTCAGAGTGCAGGGCTCGAGATGTGGATAGCGGTCCCGTGCAAGCAACTCCTCATCTCGGAGTATATATGCAGCATCTCAGATTTTATCTGTTGTTATGAATGCAATTTATCGCCTTGCTATGAGTACCTTGGCTCGAACTTTGGACAACAGAGAGAGGCTGGTCCCGAACTTGAAGGCGGGCGCTTCGTCACGGTTGGCCACGTGGCACTTAGCGCCCTGTCGTCTGCGGCTCGGATATCCGACCACCCTCATCGGTGTACCACATTGACCACAGGCCGACGGTAGGTTTACATGGGCCGTATACCTCGAATTGTCTCTCTACCTCGTCTCTCGTACCGCACTTTGAAAGTCGTCAGGTCCTACCATATAGACGCAAGCAGTGCGATCGTCTCTAACAGGCTCTTCTGGCAGGCCTGGGTCTGATCATTTCTCTAGAAAGGCATGAACTCTTTGCTGTGACGACCCGTCGCTGGCTCTACAATGAAGAACAACGTGAGTGAATCCGAACCAGTTGTCTGCCGTGCACCGAGTGGTGTATATTGCAGAGAGAGCTATGCGATACGTGCCATTTGACGTGCAGGCATTGGTCGACGTGGCTACACAGGCCGCTGGTGCGAATCGGTGCACCTCAATCGACAAGGTACAGGATGGTATGCGCATAATTTATAGCGCCGGATAGACTGGTACTCACAGAGCGCTAGGTATCCTTAACCGCGTCCTTTCTCTGAAGTTCGACAATGACGCAGAGCTCATCGCCAAGATACCCTTCCCCGTCGCTGGGCCGAAGCATTTCTGCACGGCTAGCGAAGTTGCAACCATGGACTACCTGCGCACTGAGCACGGGATACCGACTCCTGTCGTGCGGGCGTGGTGCTCCCGCGCAGAGTCTAGCCCTGTTGGGATAGAGTATATCCTCTATGACAAGATCCCTGGAGTTCAGCTCGCTCTCCTTGACCGAAATGACTTACCCCTGGAGGATGACCCATTCATCGAAATCTTGTTGACTATACAAGCCATCGAGACGCGCCTGGCCGCAGTGGTCTTCTCGCAGATTGGCAGTATCTATTACAAGGAGGACGTACCCGAGCCGTTACGCAATCGTCCCCTCTACGCCAAGTGGATCACTCCAAAGGCCAACTCGGCGCGGTTCTGCATTGGTCCTACGGTCGATCGAGAATTCTGGCGTGCCGGCCGCGCCGCCCTAGACATCGATAGAGGACCATGTAAGTCCAGTATGATGTCGTTTGCGTTCACGAGCTCACTGTTTTGCAGGGCCGGACGCGCAGTCATGGATGTCTGCTCTAGGTGCTTGGGTCCGTGCATCTATCGCTGGCCATCCCGGCGAACAGGTCAAGCAAAAATACAATGGCCTCATCTCAGACTACGAGCAGCTAGTACCACATATCGCCCCGAAGAAGAATAAACACTTTATCCTCTGGCACCCCGACTTCTACCCCAGGAACATCCTCATCTCCGAAGGTCGCCCTTCCCTGCTGAATGGAATCATTGACTGGCAGGGTGCCATTGTTACGCTCGATTCCATCCAGTTGATGATCCCTCCCGTCTATGACTGCGAACCACACCCCCTAGTCGTCTGGTCTGACTCACCAGAGGAGCTGCCAACGCTCGCCGTGGATTTAAACTCCCTGGACGACGACAAGAAGCAGGACGCTCTCCTCGCATATCGCCGCGCCGAGAGGAAGAGAGTGCATGAGATCATCTTATGGGGGAAGGATCCCACGCTCGCGAAGGAGATGTTCGACATGCGCGGTGCCGTTGCCAAACGAAGCTTTCTACAACCAGTTCTTGCCATCACCCGCGGCATGACGGAGGGACTTACCATCATCCGCAAGAGCCTCTTGGAATGTCGCACCATGTGGCCCCTCATCAAGGGCGAGGACGTTCCGTTCCCTCTCGACATCCCCGACGCGGACGTGCAACGTATCGATCAAGAGTGGGACTTGTTGGTGCGCGAGGAGAAGTCTCGAAGTAAAATCCTGGAGGGCCTTGGTATCGAAGCAGCTAGTGATGGTTCGGTCGATGCGGACAGATACGACGCCATCAAGCATGCCTTCGACGAAGCCAAGGCGCGTGCTCTGGAGAAGGTGATCGACCCAGAGGAGAGAAGGCGTCTATCCCGGCATTGGCCGTGGCCAGAGGAGCACTTATCGTTGTCAGCTGAGCTATGTCACTAGGTGGACTCTATGGGAGTCGGCTTGATCTGTCTGTGTGCACTCGCTCGTCCAGCGTCTGACACGATCTTGTATTGCCTGTAAGTCAGGCGGTCGTGATCCCTCAGTTTCAGGCTCCTGATACTGACACGCCTCAGTCATATTAGAAACGCTTGCGCTACCAGGCAAGTATCGGCGTCCTGGACTCCGGATGAAGTCATCCGTGTGTCGGCACAGCTTTTTATGTAGATTGAATCACCCGGCTCATCGTCTATCCTACCACTCGCACTGAATTGACGCACCGTTGTCATACCCCATGAACCTGGGAGCCTCGATGGTCAGGTCTTGAAGGTTCCATTCGAGTTGCACTACATGCAAATGACGGCGGACATTTCTGCGGCTAACGCCCGTCATCCATGGATGGTCCATTTTCGGGCATCCGAGGGTTTGCTCGACGTCGTCCTACCGCTCTCGACGCCCGTCTATCGCAACGACGAGCTCTTGCATTCAAACTTCGTGCCAAATGGAACGCGTTGCTTCGTCGTCGGGCTCATCCAGACACCGTTTCAACGTGGGGAGTCGGCGCGCGCGAGTGGCGTCCGAAGCACTGACTAGAGCCGCTGCCCGACACGGTCGCGGGAGCAAAGATTCCGGGCGCGTACTCGAAATTATGCGTGTCATGTCACGCGCGTGGTTTGTGGCAGCGGCCAGGGAACACGAAGCTCACTTAGTCTTGGAATTTGTCTTTCAGGATGACATTTTGGGGTGGCAGGCGTGTATGCATGTGAGTGCACCCGGACCGTCATTTATCGCTTCGTCAGTAGCTGAACTCTGATACTGAGCTAATGCTTCCGTCGTAGCGCGTCGAAGTATCACAGCTCGCGGTGAGTACCTATAGCTTGCCCCCTGATCACACATGAGTGGCACTTGTGCTCATAACGGTCACAGATATTGTCTTGGCGATGTTGCTCGCCGCCTTCGAATTTGAATAGGCTGGAAAGCCTGTCGATTGAAACATCAGCGAAACCGTCTATCTTACCATTGCAGTCAGCTCCACGAGACCCGAGTTTGCCCTGAGGGTCACTGCGGTGCAGCGAAGTCTGCCTCGGCTCCTGATTGATAGGAACATATGGATTGTTTACACCCGGTGATATGGGACTCAGCGGGGTTGGACAAGCGGGGCTCGTAATGTGAGTGACGTTACTGTACAAACAGCTTCTCACCCACACGATCTCTACTAGTCATGCTGCTCCATTATTGATACAGTTTGAATACAACGCGGATCGTCGCAAGAACGACCGCTGAGAAGCCAGGCCAGTCCGAGCTGTGGATGAAGCCGGCGCCTCGACTCCACAGGACACGGCGTCGCGTGTTGATCATTGCCGCACAATCGGAGCCGCCACCGGCGACCGTGGGCATTGACAATGATACGCCCCAATCCTTACCTCCGAGTGGCGATCCCTCAATACGGCAGGATGGGTTCCGTACATCTGCATGTCACCTACTGACTTACTGTACCCTCGTACAGGCAACATACGATGGCGTCCCAAAGTGGGGTGCTTTCGCCCTCATGTGCGTGCCCTTAGCCCTCACAGGATCCGGGCTCGGATATCCCGACCGGTTTCTCTTTGGTGGTGGCCACGCACACCAGAGGAGTGCGAAGAATAGACCGTATTCAATCAGGTCGAAGAAGCACCTGTTGATTACTGCCGCATCTTCGCCGCCGTTCAGGAAGGTACGGATGTGCTGTGCTCCAACATGCCGTATGTATTTAAAGACTGGACGTTATCTGCGTCCGCTCATAGCCTCTCTTTCAATGGTGCTTCAGTACGTCGTATTGCTCCTCATAACATTTTGCCTTTGGAAGGTCTGGAGATGGTCGTTCTCGCCGTCATCGCCGCTAGACAATATCCATGGGCCACCGTCCCCATCTTGGATCGCAGGTTGGTTCAGTCCCTGTTCGATCGTATAATTGCATCGGTTGAGACACTGTTGCAATCTCATTTTAGGGCACATGATCCAGATCTACGATAAGCAAGGATGGGAATTCCATCGCATGCTCCAGACGAAGTACGGCCCCGTATCGCGGCTTCAAAGTATGTTTGGAGTGGGTTCACATACCAGCTCTCTCCTCTTGGTTCCGTCTGATTTGAGAACTGGTGGCATAGCGTCCCATGCTCTGTGTATACGACCCAGTTGCTATGCACAGCATCGTTCTGAAAGATCAACATATTTACGAGGAGATGGATTGGTTCTTGAAGTGAAGCGTCGATGTACACAGGCGGCCTCGTCATAAAGTTGATGCTTTTCCCCATTCGCATAGCTTAGCTCTCGACAGCTTTGGCCCTGGCTTGCTGTCAACTACGGGTGGGCAAGATTTGACTAATATCATACGACGTCGTGAACCATGCTGATGATTAGAACTTCGCAGGAGAAACGCATCGGAAGCAACGTAAGATGCTCGGTCCAGTGTTCTCCAGCAAGAATCTCCGACGTGTCACCCCTGTGTTCTACGAGGTGGTGTCCCGAGTGAGTGTCACTTCCCCCTGCTCCGACTAGAACGCCTGCTGAGAATCAATTCATATAGCTCAAGAGCGCGTTGACTGCGCGTCTCGAATCAGGTGAACAGAAAATTGATATCGCAAACTACATGGGTCGTGTTGCTGCCGAACTGATCGGAAAGGCTGCCCTCGGATATTCTGTCGACAAGCTGACGGAGGAGAACCATGACCCATACGGAGAGGCGCTCAAATCGTTCGTGTGAGTGCCAGTCTGGAGTTGAGGGAATCGCCATGCGGACCTAACCGAACGCATGTAATATAGACCTGCTATGACCAGCTTCAGCAAATACTTGCAAGTGTACCGCTTGATGCGACCAGTCATCCCAGAGTCCCTTCGCCGTCCGATCGTGAACCTCTTGCCTTCGCGACGCGTGAAGCGCTTCCTGAACATCGTCGATACGCTGCATGAATATGCCACGAAGATATACACAGAGAAGAAACACGTGGCAGATTCAATGGGTACAGAGGAGGAAGACGAAAAAGCCAAGGACCTGATCACAATCCTACGTAAGCGCACCACAAGAACCAGCATCGTCTCTTATTATCTGATACAAAACACCTCAGTCCGTGCCAACGCGGGTGCTTCGGTCGAAGACGCACTGTCGGAAGAGGAAGTGATCGCACAACTCTCGTATGGAATCATTGTCATTCTTCCATTCCATATGGTAGCAGTAGCTCATTCGTCCCCCCAGCTTCCTCATGTTTGCCGCAACGGACACCACATCGAACGCGTTAACTCTCCTTCTGGAACGCTTGGCTGAAAATCCGAACGTTCAAGAGAAACTCAGGGCGGAGATAGCTCAAGTCAAGAGTGTTCACGATGGTGGCGACATCCCGTATGACGAACTCATGTCACTCCCATACCTAGACGCGGTATGCCGGGAAACGTTGCGAGTCTACGCCCCGGCACAACTCCGAATTAGAGAGTACGTGTATCATACCCCCGTTACCTTCCTTCGGCGTAATCACTCACTTGCATTTCCTTAGGGCTCGCACCGACGCAGTCCTCCCACTATCCAAGCCCATAATCGGCAGAGACGGCACGGAGATAGATTCTATCTATGTCCCCAAGGACACACTCATCTTCGTTGCCGTCCAGGCGTCGAACGTCAATCCCGATCTTTGGGGTGCGGATGCCCGGGAGTGGCGGCCTGAACGATGGCTAGAACCACTGCCGGAAGCCATCACAGACGCGAAGATCCCAGGGATATACTCGAATCTGTAAGCTGTCACAATTATTCTTTCGGACCCAGAAGCAGTAACATTTTGCCAACCTACCTCTGGCAGGATGACGTTCTGGGGTGGCGGGCGGTCCTGCATGTGAGTACCTCGTCATCACAATCATACTTCAGAAAGCTGAGTAGACCGTGACGTACCCACGTTGGCAGAGGATTCAAGTTCTCCCAGCTGGAAATGAGTGAGTTTCCGCCCTCACTGTAGTGATCCAGCTGAGCGCTCATGATAGTAAACAGAGGTCGTCCTCGCGGAACTCATCACCGCCTTCGCCTTCGAGAAGACGGACGCGCCGGTAGTGTGGAATTTAGGAGAGGTCATTCATCCCACTATTGGCGCTGACTCGGCCCACCCATCATACCCTATGAAGGTCACGATGATCAAATATTGAGGTTATACGGTCATAGATTACGCAACGCGCTTCAGATATTGTATCTTACCTACACGCTGCTGCACTCGATACACACGATTCACTTGCTGCAACACTATATATCGTGTATGAGGGTCCGCGCCAACGCCATCTCGTCTCTCCAAGACTGTCCCGGGCCATGGACAAGACGACGAGCTTCTGCAGAGGTTCCATCTTCGTGCACAAAGGACGCGTGTGTTCGTCCTCACACAACGTTCAAACGTGGGCCTCGAGCTCTGGGGCGCCGAGGGCGCGCGGAGCGCTGGCTCGATCGAATCTCTGCCTGACTCCGCACTTGCGGGAGTAGGATTCTGGGCGCGTACCGTTCTAACTTGTGTGTGTCATGTCACGCGTGTGGTTTGTGGCAGCGGCCAGGGAACATGAAACTCACTAAATCTTGGTATTTGTCTTGTAGGATGACGTTCTGAGGTGGCGGACGTGCATGCATGTAAGTGTGGCACTCGCACTGTCATTCATCCATTCATCAGCAACTTGAACTGTTTCCATTGCGACAGACTCAAGTCCTCACAGCTCGAAATGAGTATGTATACCCTGTCCCCCGGTCACACATTAGTGGTACTTGTGCTAATGATGGACTGAGGTTGTCTTAGCGGAGCTGCTCGCAGCTCTCAAATTCGATAAGACAACGAAGTCTATCGCCTGGAAAACCGGCGAGGCCATCTATCTGACTCAGCGTCACCAACGCCGAGTTCATCATGAAGAGTACCGCGTCACAGCCGGCCTCGGAAACGAATTACCAAGTACACGACGGACTGCGCTGGATTTTGAGCGATGGTACAAGATAGGTCAAGTGGCGAAGTTGTTAGTGAGTAGCTTTCCTGTAGTACGAATATCTCATGTCACGTCATCCCTCTAGGCTATCAACCATGTTGTTCCATTGCTGATATACTTGATTTGAATGCAACATAGACCGTCAGCACTATCCGAATCTCCGCAAGAACGACCGCTGAGAAGCCAAATCAGACTGAACCGTGGATGACGCCGGGGCCTCGACCGCACAAGACACGTCGCGTGTTGTTCATTGCCGCATAATCCGAACTGTCACCGGCAACCGTGGGTGATGATTTTGATACGTTGCAGTACTTACCTCCGAGGGGCAATCCCTTAGGACGGCATGCTCAGTGCTGTATGTCCTCGTTTTATCTGCTGCATTGCACCATCTCCGTACAGACAGCGGAAGACGTCGACCCAAAGTCGAGCGCTTTGGACTTCATTTGTATGCCCTGAGCGCTCTAGCGGATCCGGGCTCGGATATTCCGACCGGTTCTAGTCGGCGGCGGTCACGCACGTCAGAAGAACGCGAAGAATCGACCGTATTCATTCGTGTAGAAGACGCACCCTTGACTGCCGTGTCTAAGTCCCTATCCAGGACTCTGGCACGGGCGATCATCAGTCCCTGTTCTTCACACCGTATGTATATAAAGCCTCAACGTTATCTGTGCCCCCCAGTATCGGTGAGGGTAGCACTTCCTGCAGATGCTTCAGTACGTCGTGTTATCGCTTATCACGTATTGTCTGTGGAAGCTCTGGAGATGGTCGCTCTCGAGTCCGCCATCGCCGCTGGATAATATTCACGGGCCTCCGTCCCCCTCTTGGATTGCAGGTTAGTTCAGTTTGTCCAATACTTAAATTCATTGATACATCTTGACAATCCCATCATAGGACACATGTTACAGATCTACGATAAGCAGGGTTGGGAATTCCATCGCACCCTCCAGATGGAGTACGGCCCTGTTTCGCGGCTTCAAAGCATGTTCGGAGTAGGTTCCCTCTACTAGCTTTCCTCTCTCAATTGTCTCATTCGTGACCATGATGGCCTAGCGTCCCATGCTCTGTGTGTACGACCCAGTTGCTATGCACAGCATCGTTGTCAAAGACCAACATATCTACGAAGAAATGGGCTGGTTCATGAAGTGAGGCATCGACGTGTAAAAGTGGCTCTGTCACAAAGTTGATGATTCTCCCCATTTGCATAGCTTCGCTCTCGACAGCTTTGGGCCGGGTTTGCTGTCAACCACAGGTGGGCTAAATTTCACGAATAGTATCCGGCGTCGTAAATTGTACTGATCATTGGGACTTCGTAGGCGAAACGCATCGCAAGCAGCGCAAGATGCTCAGCCCAGTGTTCTCCAGCAAGAATCTCCGACGTATCACCCCTGTGTTCTACGAGGTGGTATCCCGAGTGAGCGTTCATTNCCCCCAGCTTCAGCTAGAACACCTGCTGAGGGAATTGATACAGCTGACAAGCGCAATCAACTCGCGTCTCGAATCAGGTGAACGAGAAGTTGATATTGCACATTACATGGGCCGCGCTGCCTCCGAACTTATCGGAAAGGCTGCCCTTGGATATTCTGTCGACAAACTAACGGAGGAGGACCATGACCCATACGGAGAGGCGCTTAAGTCGTTTGTGTGAGTGTCAGTCTGCGTTGGAGGTACTCGCCTTCGCAAATCTCATTGAACGTATCATGCAATGTAGACCTGCTATGACCAGCTTCAGCCAGTACTTGCAAGTGTATCGCTTGATGCGTCCGATCATCCCAGAGGCGCTTCGCCGGCCGATCCTGAATCTCTTGCCTTCGCGGCGCGTGAAGCGGTTCCTGAATGTCATCGATACCATGCATGAATACGCCACGAAGATATACACAGAGAAGAAACGCGTGGCATATTCGATGGGTGCAGGGGAGGAAGCAGACGAAAAAGCACGAGACTTGATCACAATCCTACGTACGTGTACCCCAGGCACAACAGTCTTCTGCTATTTTGACATAACATATCTCAGTCCGTGCCAACGCCGGAGCTTCAGCTGAAGACGCACTGCCAGAGGATGAACTGATCGCACAGCTCTCGTAAGGAACCATCGTCCTTGTACGGAGCGACGATAGCTAAACGACTCCGCTAGCATCCTCATGTTTGCCGCAACGGACACTACATCGAACGCGCTAACGCTCATTCTGGAACGTTTGTCGGAGAATCCGAACGTCCAAGAGAAACTCAGGGCAGAAATAGCTGAAGCCAAGAGCGCTCACGACGGTGGCGACATCCCGTACGATGAAATTATGTCACTCCCATACCTGGACGCGGTATGCCGGGAAACGTTGCGGGTCTACGTCCCCGCCCAGCTTCGCATCAGAGAGTATGTGCACTGTGCCTGTCTTATCCCAGGCTCCGTCGGCGTATTGACTCACACTTGCATCTGCTAAGAGCTCGCACTGACGCAATACTCCCGCTGTCCAAGCCAATACACGGGATAGACGGCACTGAAATGGACTCTATCTATGTCCCCAAGGATACACTCATCTTCGTCGCCGTCCAAGCTTCGAATGTGAATCCCGATCTTTGGGGTGCGGATGCCCGGGAGTGGCGGCCTGAAAGATGGCTAGAACCACTGCCGGAGGCCATCACGGACGCGAAGATCCCAGGGATATACTCGAACCTGTACGCTGTCACGATGATTATTTCAGACCCAGAAGCACTGACTACTTGCCATCCTCTGGTAGGATGACGTTCTGGGGTGGCGGACGCTCCTGCATGTGAGTACCTCGTCATCACAATCATACTTCAGAAAGCTGAATAGACCGTGACGTACCCACGTTGGCAGAGGATTCAAGTTCTCCCAGCTGGAAATGAGTGAGTTTCCGCCCTCACTGTAGTGATCCAGCTGAGCGCTCATGGTAGTAAACAGAGGTCGTCCTCGCGGAACTCGTCACCGCCTTCGCCTTCGAGAAGACGGACGCGCCGGTAGTGTGGAATTTAGGAGAGGTTGTTCATCCCACTATTGGCGCTGACTCGGCCCACCCATCGTACCCTATGAAGGTCACACGATTGTGAAATCTTGAGGTCATTCAGTTATGTACTATGCGACGCCTACTCGGAGCATTGGATATCGTATTCCACCTACACTTATTTCCGCACTCAATACACGCATTTCACCTGCTGCAACACATTGTATCCCAATTCGCCTGCAAATCAAGCACTGAACAGCCCCGACACCCGTATCCCTTTCCGAGCCGTAACCTACATTTCTGCAGATTTGATCGAGAGCTGCTGTCCGTTCGCTCTCACAGTCCAATAGGCAGAGAGATCGGGAGAGAGGTTGGGAGCGATATGGGCAGGGACGTCGGGAGCGATGTCGGAATGGGCAAACTGGTGGGAATGGAAATGGGCAAACTAGTAGGAAGGGATGTCGGAATGGGAATAGGAAGCGAAGTCGGGATTGAAGTCGGGATAGGATCCGGGGTGGAGGTCGAGATCGAGGTTGGGCTGGAGCTCGGGATAGGGATGGGCAAAGACGTGGGGAGCGACGTCGGGATCGGAATTGGGAGAGACGTCGGGATGGAGATCGGTAGCGTGAGCGAGTCCGACGAGTCCGAGTCTGCGAGTCCCAGTGGCAATGAGATCGGCAGAGGGAGAGACGGAATTGGGAGGGAAATTGGGAGGGATGTAGGCAGTGGAATCGGCAGGGACGGGAGGGAAATCGTCGGGACCAGGACGACTTGCTGGCATCCCTCAGCGGCGAGGCCAACTATGTAAAAACAAGAGCTTGTCAGAAAACTGCACATAAT
>JAPEVG010000073.1:0-118029 GCA_029747595.1 Trametes cubensis
CCACGCCACGCACTGGGCGCAAACACACGCCCCTCCTCCAGGCCTCCTCTCCATCCATCCGGCACATGCACCACAAGCCCTACAAGCACACGTCGCCGCCCTTTCCGCGGAGCATGGAACGAGCAATGGCGCTGGCCTAGAGGAGCTGCCGCGTATGGCGAAGTTCATTCTTGTCGCTGCATTCCTTGCCAGCACAAACCCTGCGAGGAGCGATATCAGGATGTTTGGCAGAGGTCCTGACGAGCGTGCCAAGCGGCGCCGGCGGAAAGTCGGGACACCGCGCAAACCGAAGCCTGGTACGACAGGTACCGCAGTGAAGGTACGTTTGTCCGGGACAGCAGTTTGGAAGAAAGCTTACGTCGGCTGCTCTCGTCAGATTCCTCAACGGCTGCTTGGCCCCACTACGTTCCCTCTCGATCGCCTCATCGCGATCTTGGGCGTACTCTTGGAGGAGAACGATGCGGAGACGCGTCCCGTCGCTCCACAGTACAGTCTGCCCGGAGAGTACACCGAGATGGAGATCTCGCGCGTTGCGCTCTATGGTCAAGTGAGTGCAACATATATGCGCTCATATCGAAACGTGCAGTCGATATTGACGCTTCTGCGTTCACCAGATCATGGAGCTTGCTAGCATGCGGCTTCTTGTGCGGACGTCTCCTGCGGACCGGCTTGATGGAACGCCTACGTTCAAGTGTGGCATCGGGTACGAGCTGGCGGGGAAGCTTGCACGAGAACTGGGTATCATCCTGAACGACTTGATGTACGAGCCCTTATGATTGGGAATCTTTCAGGTCAGCTGTCAAACATCCTTTATGTTTGGTACCGTCGCTGACTGCAATACACAGCATACACTGCGCTACACATACAATCACACTACGCCTTCCTGTGTACTACATACGTCGCCATACATCATCAACCCCACTGGGGAATCCGAACAGGTCATCCATCGCTTATTTCTGCATTTCAGATGAGATCAATGCCGAGGTACCCGCACACTCCGAACCCGACCGCCGCGGCGAGGGCGACGACCGCAACGCGGCTGACGAACGCGCGCACCTTCTGCCGGCGCGCGCCCTTTGCACCAGCTGCGTCGATAGCGGCGACGTCGTCCGCCGTAAGTGCTGTCGGGGCACATGTCAGGAGTGCATTACACACATACAATGCGCGAATGAGAGAGATTATACCAAGGTCTCCTGCAGCCAAGTATCCCTTGAGCCGCTCCTCCTTCGTGCTTGACCTGAGCATTATGTCATCAATCTGTTGACGCTCTCTTACTGGTAATGCCAGAACTGGACGTACGTGACGACGACGACGCCCTTGGACTTCGCCCAGGCGAGAAGCACCTGCTCTGGCTTCACCTGCAAGCGGCTCGCGATATCGTTCACCGGCTTGTCGACGGGCCCCCCGGGCTGGTGCGTGAGCGGGATGAGGACGCTGTACGCCTCGCTCACGATCCCGTGCGCATTGCCAAATTCGATGATCGGGCTCTGTCGTGCATGCACGTACGGATGCAGGAGGATCTGCCGTTGCAATTGCACAGTGGTCAGCACACGCTGTGTTGGAGGCCGACGTCCGTGCATGCTATGTGACCCACCTGGTTCGCCGCAGGCTTCACCTTGGCGGAGGCAAGGAGGATCTGTAGCTCGGGAACGCCGAAGTTGCTCACGCCGATGCTCCTGCGTCGTGCGGAGCAAAACGTCAGCGGACTATCCTCGAAGCGTATGAAGGGCGTTGGGGACGCGGACTTTACGAGGCCGTCCTGCTTGAGCTTCTCCATCTTCGCCCACGCGGTGGGGATGTCGGGCGTCGCGAGCCGCGGGTGGTGGATCAGGTACAGGTCCACATAATCCACACCGAGCTGCAGGAGAACCGTGCAAAAGCCATTAGCTCGGAATCGAAGCTGAAAGCACAAGATGCAACACAAAATGTGCTTGTTAGAGACTACGCACGAATTTCAGGCTGTTCTTGATGGACGTCTCGATGTCGAGCCCGTCGCGCCCCGAGAACTTGGTCGTGATGTACAAATCCTCGCGCGCGAGGCCGCTCTCGCGGATCGCCTTGCCCGCCTCCTCTTCGTTCCTGTACGACTGCGCAGTATCTTACCGCGACAAGCAAAGAAACGTCAAGCTCTGCCGGGTACTGAGTAGTGAATAGAGAGACTGCTGGCTAACCAATGTGCGAGAAGCCGACCGAGATGGCCTGCTCGACGTAGTCGGTCGCCTGCGCACCGCCTCCGAGGGTCCACGTCCCGAAGGCAACGCTAGGGATACTCGTCCCTGCAGCAAATCCCGCATCCATTTGTCAGCTTTTACATTCACACCACGGGCAAACTGGGCTGCTTGAGCGCGTGCTGACCATCGTTCAGCTTGATCAAGTCCCAAGGCATCGCGGTTTCCGTTGTTCACTGAGCTGCTTGTCAAGAGTGGCGACAACGCGGGCGCGATGGTGGTGGTGGGGAATGACCAAGGAATGTGGCGGGCGCGACGGGGTCCAGGCGGGAGAAGCATTGTGTAGTGAACGTTATATATTTGGCGGTGGGAACGAACGAACCCTCGCGCAGGGGACTCAATCATTGGATAGATATCGTCATCTACTGACGTTTGACGGGCATCCACTACCCGCTTGAACTACCGGCGCGATAACCTGGTGGTGAATAGCGGCCTTGTATCTGACCCCGTCTCACTGCGTATCGCGCCATAACGCGCCATCCATGGGCTACTTTCATCGTCACAATCAACGATGGTATTGAGGAGGTTCCCAGAGTGAGCTTCTTATCTCTCACGTACACATGCCACACCTGTTGAGGCTGAGTGACTGTCAGTGAGGATCAGATCAGACCATGACGCGGTCAGGTGATCTCGAACGCAACGCGTCCTGACTCCTGAGCGCGAGTCCGATCATGAGTAACTCCCGGTGGTACGAGGTGCGCCGAGACAAACGGTGTGTTACAGTACTCCAAGACGAGGATAGTATTCCGTGAGCGTAAAAGAGGACAGTCGTGACAAAGCGAGCGAACAAAACTAGAACAGTGATAGGGTAAAACTAGTGCGAAGCTGATATCCGGATCCAGAGACGGCGGTGGCAACGATGACGATGGGTGCTGTGGCTGTGGGCAGGAGGGTGTGCATAGACAAGTAAACGTGCATACGACGAGTGTAACTAATCCGCAGAGCGATGAGAGTAAGGGCGAATATATAGCTGCTTCCGAGCGGGACCCTGACTGAATACGGTGATGTGTGGCATTGTGTGCTTTTCGGCCTCCGTAGTGCTATTGAGATGTACGGCATTGCGCTCAGTCTTCTTCCGTCGTGTCGTCCTCCTCGATGATAGCCTGTTCGTCAAGACGAGGCGCTCGCGCCTTTTGGTAGTCATATCCAACAAAGCTCATCACGCTACGAGCCATGTCTTGTCAGCACACGCTCAATGAACACCAGACTTGGGAGACGTACTAAATGGTACCATCCGCACAACCAACCACGACCTCCTCATGGCTTAGCTGCATGGACATCGGGTTCTTCTCGGGGGTGGCCAGGCCCTGGAACTTCGCGGGCAGGTCACCCAACAAGCCCTTCACTCCGACCGCAGCCGTGCTGTCAGTATGCGCAAGAGCCGCCCACGCGCCCGTGATAGGCAAGATATCAGTGTCGAAGTCGACGCCAGGCGAGGGCGTGCGCGGGCCCTCCGACTTGGGTTCGTCGCTGCTGTCGTCGTCTTCGCTCGCCGCCTCCTTCGCGACCTCGTCCTTGTCTCGGTGTTGCGACATGTAGAGCTACGTGACTAAATGAGCAGCCCTTGAAATTCATTCACGCTCCACCACTACTCACCGTCCTGGTAGCACCCGCGCGGGTACTGAACCGCGTCGCGGTAACGACCCTCCGCTTCCTCGGGTCGACCGCACCAACAGCAACGTCGGGAGTGTCGACGACCGCGACGAGCTTCGGCGGCGCCGTAAGCACCGCAGCGCGGCCGAACCGAACCGCGAACGGCGAGTCCCTGAAGGCAGACACAGGAGTACCTGTGCGTGGTGACCCGGTCATGGACACGGGCGTCATGGGCCCGGTCGAGGTGTCCAACGAGAGACGGCTCTTCGCACCCGAGAGCAGGAGATTGGGGCTCTTGGACGTGGAGGTCGCAAGAGACTGTCTGCGCTGTGGCGTGGATAGCGAGGAAGCCGAACGAGACAGGGAGGAGACTGTACGCGGGCGGGCGAGCGCGCTGGGGCTGAGTGCACTGGGCGTAAGAGGGGTTGTTGGCCTTTGCGAGTCTGGCGACGCAAGGGAAGCCGCGGTGGCAGGAGTGTCGTCCTCTTCGGTCCATTGCAGATGCAGAATGACGGACTTGGTGGCACACTGTGGGTGGGTTCAGAATGCATCACACATATGATCAGTCCGTTTGTGCGTACCGTCATCTGCGTGCCCTTCGCAGCAAACCACCTAGCGTCGTTGTCAACAAGAATCACAACATAAGGCCCAGAAAGGCACTCACTGCAGCATGTTATCCGGCGCGCGGCCAACTTGGAGGAGCTTCGCGTTCAAGACCGGGTCGCTCCCGCCCAACTCACTCAACTTGAACTGCGAAACCATCTCCCTCCGCTCTACACCACAACGTAGTCAGACCCTGCCGCACAGCAGCCACTTCCGTGCACCACAAATGTCCCACTCACTGATCGAGAACACACGAACAATCCCATCGATCGTCACACTGACGACACGCTCGCCCTCCTCCTCGCGGCTGCTCCCGATGATCTGCACGCCGATGTTCACCGTCGTCTGCTGCCCGAACCGCACGATCTTCGTGCCCGCGCGCCAGTCCCAGCACACGAGCGCCTTGTCCGCCCCGGCGGAGACGAGGTTCTTGGACGAGAGCGCGACGGCACGGATACCGTTCAGGTGCCCCGCGAGTTGTTGTAGCGGGGTGAACGTGAGCGAGGAGAACAGGTGGACGCGGCCGACGTCGTGGAAGCCGACGACGAACACCTCTGTCGCAAACTGGTCAAGAACGCCGGATGATGTGGGTCAAGAAAACACGTACCTTCGTCCGCGAGGAAATCAACGCAGCTGACAGGCTTCTTGACCTGCAGGCACTTCTTCATCTCGCCCGTCTCGATATCCCAGAACCGGATCGTCTCGTCATACGATCCACTGATGAGCCGCTTGCCTGGAGGGGAGGTTGAAATCAGGAAAGTTGTAAAGCTCCATGACAAGATGTACGCACCGCGCAACAGAAGCGTCGTGCAATAGTTAGTATGTCCGTTGAGGAAGCGTATGCTTTGCGGTAGCGCGTGCCTGAAGTTGGACTCGCGGTGGTGCAATGACCGGTACAGCGGCTCCCTGTGATGAAATGAGCACCAGCTAATTTGCCTTCCACAAGTTTCAATACAACGCACCATCCCTCTGGCTTCGCGGGTGGTTTGAGCGGCATCGGGTCCATCGCTGTAATCCTCAAACAGTGGTACCGCCATATGGCAGGCAGGTGCACGACCTCCTGCCACTTCTTCGACACGGTCTCAACTCCCAGCAGCTCCTTCACCGTCAGGAACTTGAATATCCGGAACGCAAGCTCTGGCGCGAGGTTGCCCACGATGTCAAACGTCGACTTCGCATACTTCTCCAGTAGCAAGATCTGCAGCCGGATGTCGCCCGGCATGCACGAGTCGAGGATGATCGAAATCCTTTGAAGCAGCGCGAGCAAGTCAACGAGGAGGGCCAGCAGAGCGTGTGGGGGGCGCATGTCACTCACAGTCGCATGCGGTCGTCGCGGCTCAGGCCGCGCACGACCCTCCGGACCTCGATCTCATTGAAGCCTCCGCTGCCGTCCCCTTTCAGAACGGTGGCGAGGTCGACTTCGCCGCTGATGCCGTCGTCCTCGCTTCCGCGGTAGCCGCTCCAGTAGCCCTTCGGCTTCTTACCTCCGCAGACGCAGTAACCGTCGCTGTCAGGGTCCAAGAAAGCCCCGCCGTTCTCCTGCTGGCGTTCGCGTTCACGCAGCATGCGGACCTCGGCTTGGAGCGCATGCAGTTGCGCGGCCGAGGATGCCTGCGAACGTTCGAGCAGGCGCTTGTAGTGCAGGAGCTTGCGCAAGTGCAGGCCATGTACGCCCTCTAGGGCGTTTTGCATCTGTTCCATCCCATCCACACCGGCCATCAGTGCACATTCAAATGAGAATCTTGACATCGAAGAGAACATACGTCTTCGTCGACAGCCGCGTCGTTGATGTCCGTGATCATCTCCAGCGTCATATCGTCTCCGTCCCAGAACGGCTCGTCCTCTGAAGTGAGGCGAATGGCGGGGGAGTCGCTCGCAAAACTATCGAAAGATTGCGAGCGGTTCCCTGCGTGGCTCCCAGCCACTGACGGGCTCTTGCCATTCTTTGCTGTCCTTCCCGGAGTGCTTGCCTTTCCCGGGGTTGCCTTAGGTGACGGCTTCGATTGAGGCGTACGCTGGGGCTTGGAAGGCGTGGTCTTGGGGGTAGTAGTCACCGCTTTCGGCACATCACCTGGCGAGGAAGGGTTCTTATTCGCTGCCTGGCCGTTTGGCGACTTCGATGGGCTAGCCTGGGGAAATGAGAGCCTCGGCGTGGACATGACACGCGTCCGCGGCGTTGCAGGGACGGTCTTGTTCACTTGCGTGTCGGATTCGGACGTGTAGAGGGAAACGGCTACAGAACGCGAACTGCGACGCGAGGCAGCAACGGATGGGGCGGCGGTGCTTTTGCGTGCACCCGCAGTGACTGAGTTTTGACGCGACGGCGTCGTCGTGGACTTACTGAGCGAAGAAGACACGCTTGCAGTGGACTTGTTGGGGTCAAGGAACGACGTTGGTGGGACTGGTAGGGAGATACGACGTGCAGGAGGCTTCGCCGAGCTGAGCCTCCTGGCCAAGCTCGGGGGCTGCGGCTGCGAGGAAGGCGGGACAGGCGTCGCATTGGGCGAACGAGAGGCAGAATCAACTGTCTTTGGCGAGCTGTTGGTACTGCGTCGGTCAGGAACGATGGTGGTGACGCCGCTGGCGTTGCTGGCGAGGGAGTACGCGCGGGGTTTGACGATGCCTGTCGACGACGAGCCTGCCGCCGTCGAGCGTGTGGTTGTGCGGGAATAGCGAGTGGGGGTCTCTGACGGAGCGGCGCTGCGTGGGGGAGGCATGTTGGTGACTGGACGACTGGACGAGAGCGCGAGCTCGTCGTGGTCGGCGGTGAGCAACACGCTCCTGCTTGCGCAAACGCGTTCTGTTCGGTAAATGGGCGCTAGAGGCTAGTTTGAAAGCATGGGCATGGCGACCATCTATAGCGCTGCAACTGCCGTAAAGGTCCTACTAACCATCCAACAACGTTGAACTAGGGGCTATACAGGTAGATAGTAGTGCACAGGCACGAAATCAAGCAGAATGAGGAGAACAGCCAGATGCTCCAAGAGCGCAAAGCTGCGACAAGTACTCAGCGGTCGTATCGTACAGAGGTGAATATGGATGCAGTTAAGATGGATCAACTCCAATATGACGCTAAACGTTGAACAGACAGCAATACACCGGTACATATGCCCTTGCCTTGATTTTGAATGTGGAACGACGACAAGCGCTACAGGCACAAGAAGCCAAATCTTGTCGGGATACTCTGACAGTGTGATAGTAAGTCCTGTGTATGTTGTAGTGTTCGACAGAAGCAAGGCCTCCAAGCTGCGACAAGTACATCTGTAGGAGTTTGATGATGTTGTACCGCTCGTCTAATGTTGAAGTGACTTTCATGACAATCACGGCCAGGCCGAATGCCGGCGCTTACCAGAATCGCAATGGAGCTCCCAATCAGGAAGGCAAAAGCTTCCCGATGGGATCTCGATCATGCATGCAAACGCCGGTGGCGCAAAAGGACGACGTCATGGGCATCCGTCGTTCACTCGAACGCAGACACTCCTCGACCACGCAATCCACTCACCGTCATTGGCTCGCAATGTGGAGCAGGCATGAGCTTCATAAATGCCTGCCCATAGGCCACGGTCTCTTCGACTACTTATAATGCTCGCGTTCCGGATTGCAACTCAAATCAACTCTCGTTCTCTTCGCACCTTCCGTCTCGCACCTACCGCATCAGCAAACATCACATCAAGAGCCATGTCGACTTTGTTTCAATCTATCAAGGAGGATCATGAGGAGGTAAATGCCAAACCAGTCATGAGCTCAGGTAGCCAAGGCTGAATGCACATACCTAGATGTACGAGTACCATGACCAGTACAAACGCGCTAGGGAGCGCGGCGACGTAGATGCGCAAGCGCGCTGGGCTAGGCAACTCACCTGGGAGATTGCGCGGCATGCGGTCGGAGAGGAGATCGTTGTATATCCGCTCATGGAGAAGCACCTCGGCGACAAGGGAAGAGAGCTCGCTGACCACGATCGACGTGAGCATCAGGTAGGTAGAGTCGAGCTTGCGCGAGTCGCAGGAGGTTCAATATCTGACTAGCCGTTGGAAACAGAGCGTGAAGGAGCGATTGTATAAGCTCGAGTCTCTTCAACCGGGAAGTGAGGAATACGACAAGCTCATCACCGTGGTGATGGAGTCTCTACACCACCACAACGATGACGAAGAAATCAAGGATCTACCCTTGCTCGAACCCGCCATCGGCGAGAAAGCGAGCAAGGAGGCCGCTCAGAGCTTCAAAAAGACAAAGAAGCTCGTCCCAACGAGGTATGTGCGCCTGCAGCTGCGTAAGTTGACGCGATGTCCTGAATTGCATCACAGAACGCACCCTTCCATACCCGACAGACCTCCTTTTGAGACATTGCTTGGTCTGCTTGAAGCACCCATCGACAAGATCAAGGATTGGTTTGCAGCGTTCCCTACCGAGGACGAGATGAAGGAGGCAAAGGAGGAGTTGAAGTTTCGAGACCACGACGCTGCCGCTGGCAGGGCTGCGGCAGGAAGCCGCTGATAGTATAGATTCTCACTCGGACAGTCCAAGGACTCGGACAATAAGGCGGATGATCATATATTATTAGTCTGTAATGTGCTTGAACAGGCGCACCAACGACCTTGATGCTAGTCATATGTATTCGACGCTACCGTGGATTGTGGTTAATGTAATGGTCGAAAAAGCTGCTGAGTGACGTGCTCACTTCAAGCATCCTATGGACGAGGTTCGCGTTCGCTCTATAAGGCCCGCTCAGCATCCGCCCAGTCATCCAAAGTAACCGCCATGCCAATTTCGTCCACCTCAGCGACTTCTGGCTCGTCAGCGTCCACGTTGCTCAAACCATCGTTGAAAGTCGAACCCGAAGTGGACTCTACCCCTTCCAACTGCCCTGCCGGGGCAGCAAACAGCAAGCCATGATCGAGCTGCGCCCCAAGCGGGCTCACGAAGCTGTCCATTGCCCCCAAAGCCGTGCGTCGCGCCTCCGGGCCCACATCAATCTCTGCGTCTGCCGGGAAAGCCTGAGGTTCGGAGCCGCGTGTGCGCGTTTGAGTGTGGGTGAAATGCGAGCGGTCCGCAAAGTCCATCGCAGAGTGAACGCCGTCGTCCAGCGGGCCACCGGCCCCTATGCCAGACATGGTCGCACCGCCTCGGACGCGCGAGTTGGAACGGGTGAAGTCGATCTCGCGGAGGTTCATGAGGAAGCGCGAGATGAGGATCGCGGTGAGCCTGTCAGAATTTAAGTGGGGGTGAGGAACACGGCTGATGAGCGGCTCTGACAAGAGTGTACGCACGGTTCCTCGAAGGTAGTGATGAAATTCGCTTGCTGGGGTGTGAGTTGGCTGCTCGGTGAGCACGCGCGGCAGGCGGCGGGCAGCGTGATAGAGCAGCACATACCGCGGTGATCCTCACAATGATCTGGAGGACGTTGAGTATCAGGAGGATTCTGCACAACATTGGCCACTTGAGCCAACACGTCGAGAAAATACGCTCCGCCGCATCTCACGTACACGAAGTAGATCGTCCCTGCAGTGTGTGCGGAAGCCGGTCAGACCCCTTCATCAAATGCTCCCAGTGGATGGTGGATGAGCGACGTACCGTCACGGAGCAGCAGCTGCAAGAGGGACGTCTTGACGTTGGCCCGCGCAGCAGACTGCCTGAACCGGTACGTCCGCCACCACGTCACTCCGATGACGAGCGCGTCTGCGACGATGAGGCACACCCGTGTTGCGGTCGTCCCTGCAGACCATCAGGCCATCATATCGGTCAGTCGCGCCTGCACGTCGTTGGATAGCAAAAAGGGGGTAACGTACAGCTATACAGCCACGCGAATTAGTGAACTACGTCAGTCGTACAACGGGAGAGCGAGGAACATACTGGTCGAGGAACGTCACAGTGAGCCCGGGGAAGGTCGGAATGCAGTAGATAGGCGGCGGTAGGTTGAGAGGCACAAGGTGGATAAAGTTGTACTACAGAAAATATAACAAGGAATGAAAGAAGAACCGTGAGGGCTGTGCATGGCAGTGCGCGGTTAGCAGTCTGCTCACGATGTTGTAGCACGCCGTGGCGATAGAGAGGAGGTAGACGAGTATGGCGATCGGCCAGGTGCGGTTGCTCATCGCGTACGCCCGCAGGGATGAGAACGCTAGGAGTCGGACAAGGAGCGGCGTGAGCGGATCGTCCATATTGGATCCCAGGCTTTCGACAGTCCGGGAAGTACTCACCTGCCCAGACGAAGTACGGCGCCACGCTGAATACGGCGAGGACTCGGTTGAGGACGATGCAGCTTGAGGTGGTGTCTTCCACGTTATGATTACCGGTCAAATCGTGCCCTCATGAAGTCAGCGTACCTCTGAAATATGGATCATCGCGAAGTCAGTACGATCGTTGCCGTATGCAGACGAGCCGCAGGATCATCACAATGACACGGCGGCGCACCTCGTCTGATATAAGGAAGGACAGCGGGAGCTGCACCGCAAATTGAACGAGCATGATGTAGCGGTTGAGGAGGAAGATGACGGACGCGCTGTTGATCTTGCGCCTCCACACAAGGCGAACCTCGCGGTCCAGGGTGATCAGGTACTCCCATCCAAGCCATGCTGATAATTGGATGGTACGACTGAGCAGGGGTGGTATGGGGAAAAAGAGGCTCTTACCGACCGCGCCCATGAAGGTGAGGTTATATGTGTAGCTATTTGGTTTACGCAGCATATAACCGTCAATGTCTGGGCAGTGAGGAAGGTCAAGGGGAGCTTACGTAGTCTGAAAGTCGGCGATGAGTTCAGCTGGTGTTTCCTGGGATCCAGACATCTCGTTCCTAGAGGGTGGTTTGACTGCCGTGTCTCTGCGAATGGACGACCTCTTTCCATAATCCCCTTATGCTACTTATTTTATATGACCCCATCCACACTGCGCAGACCAAAGACATGTCAGCGACGAGGGTACATGTCAGCCACCGCGGACGCCGCAACTTCGACACTTGGGAGGCCTTCTGCCTAGAGAAAATCTGCCAGCCTGTCGCGCTGTAGCACTTCTGTAAATCATTGCGTCTGGATGCACGCCTATATGCGGCTCCGCGTTCCCAGCCTGAGATTCAAAGTTTGCGTCACGGGGTAGGCGCGCACAGTTGGCATGGGAGCGACAGGTCGTCTGAAAGGCGGGCGCGAGCCAAGCGCCTCGAGCTTATTAGGTGCATGAAGTCTTGTGCAATGCTCACGAGGTTCATTCTTTGAAGCTCACTGAATATGTCGGGAAGACATAGACCGGGTTGTCGTAGTAGAAACGGACTGGTATCCGCTAGGTGACGATAATGCCCTCACGATCTACACTGAACAGACGGTACAAGGAACCGCACGCGCAGTAGATTGAGTACAAATTTAGGCGAGATGAAGATCGCATAACTCACCGCAGCGACGTCGTCTGTCTTCAGGGTCACCACAGTTGTGTGGGGAGCTTACGGCACTGTCATATATCAATGGCATTCCCGTGATATACCAGCAGAAGGACCGCACTCTGAGAGCTCACCGCACTGAAGATTGACAGCTTAGCATATTGTTGGCCAGCGCAGCAGTCTCGCTGCGCTGTGGTTACCTGTTCATCATGATGCTCTCGCGATCCTGCGAGCGAGTGCCAGTATGACAGAGAAGGGTTAAACGGCGTACCGCCGAATATGCGTCCATAAAAAGAGAGATCCGGTGAGTCCCAAGGCGTTGGTGAGTGCTCAGTGGTGGATTGTAGAGAAAGCAGTTCAAGGGCCTAAGTAAGTATGAATGATTTGCCGAAGTTCCAAATCTAGAATTTCATGCGTAGCGCCGAATGGGCGCTTGTCTCTCCACCCAGCGGTCGCTAGCTTAGTACCACTATCATCATAACCTCTTTCGCCTGTCTAGATCAATCACTGCCTACCTCCGTTTGCAATCGCCGTGAACCGTCCTTATGAACATGCTAATGGCGAACGGCTGAGCATATGAACCAAGGAATGTCTATCTCTAGCGAACAGCCCCAAAAGACGTCTCTATGTTCAAGCTCACGAAGACATTCTCGCTCTGGCGCCGCTGCGAGATTCTCACCATGCGTATGAGAGCCCCATTTTCTTCCGCTCACGGCATGCTTGAGGCACAACAGAGTTAAGTCAGACTTCCTGACTGATGAACACAGCGTGGAGCTGCGCCGCACAACTGCGCCTATAGTGTTCAAAGGACCCTCGACGTCAGCATTCAATTGCTGCTATAGCTACAAGTAATATCACTGCGTATCAATGGTCGAAGGTGGCCGCCGAGTCGGCTTCGAGGAGACCGGATGCATAAATGTCTTGCGCATAGTAGAGCTGTAAGCAAGCCGCATACTAAACATCACCAGCGACGAAAGGATGCCCAGAATCGCCTCGCTGTCCTTTCTCTTTTCATTCTGGCTGTCCAGACAGTTCGTATTCGGTATTCAGGAAAGCATCCCGCGATGCCGCTGCCTCTACGGCGACCCTTGTTGGCCTAGCGAAGACGAATTTGCTCAGCTCTCGACGGAGATATCTCACCCTCTCGTGAAACCCACCCCGTTCGCCCAACCATGCTATCTTCCCGGCGCTTCAAATGCATCGTCGAACTCTTCTACATGCACCATGATCACCGAGAACTGGGATAACGGTACTTTCAGGTCCGGTCATCCCGGGGCCATGGAGGCGCCTAATTTCGAAACGTTCGTCTCCTCTGCCGGCCAACTCCACGCCTGCTTCTTGAACACGACGTTGGGCGCGCAACGCTGCGAACAAGGAAGCGTGCCCGTCGTCGGCGTCGAGGCACATACGGCCAACGATATCCAGGTTGCTGTGAAATTTGCTGCGAAACACAACCTACGGCTGGTCATCAAGAACACGGGGTACGCCTTCAGCTTCAGCGGTTCCCACTCTCTGCCAAAGACCAGAGCCCAGAATAACCATGTCCTTTTCAGGCACGATTATCTCGGCCGAAGCAGCGGGAGAGGCTCCTTCATGATATGGACGCACCACATGAAGAACATTACTGTGCATGACGTGTTCCGTCCGTCAGGTTCGCTGTCCAGTGAAATCTTCGAGCACGGTCAGTGCTTGCAGACATATTGGCATGTCATGGATATCACTGCTGTTCCTGGTTGACAACGCCTCTGTAGCTATCACTGTTCACGCCGGTGTTCAATGGCAGGAAGCGTACAACGCAGCCAATGCTTCAAGAAGGATGATTGTAGGGGGCGTCGCTGCCGGGGGCTCGGTTGGCGCGGCTGGTGGGTGGGTACTTGGGGGCGGCCAAAGTCTCGTCTCTCCTGTATACGGACTAGGTGGATTTGCAGGAGTGAGATGCTAGCATGATGCTGAGTGCAACTTCCCTCCTAGGGGTCGACAACGTACTTGAATTCACTCTCGTCCTCGCCAACGGCTCGCATATCACCACAAACACCTATGAAAACCCCGACCTCTTCTGGGCACTTCGTGGTGGCGGCGGTGGGACATTTGGAGTCATCACTACCGTGACATACAAAACCTATCCCATTGTTCCTACCGTCTCTGCATCGCTCATCGCCTCAATCAACAGCACGCAGTCGACCCTTTCAGGATCCTTGGCGGAAGCTTTCACCGAGTTTGTGCGCATCACCCCCGCGCTCACGGACGTTGGATGGGGTGGGTATGTTACATACGGACCCGGGGCCCAGGGCAGTCTCACGTATGAGCTTGTTGCAATTGCCCCGAACGTCTCATGGGAAGAAGCCAACGCGACGATCGTCCCCTACTTCGACTACATGCAGGCGCTTGCAAAAAACTCTACCGGCTCAGGAACGGCCGAGACGCAACTCACGGTATCCGTGGCTGAGACTACGTCCTATCCCTCGTTCCTTGCATGGTATACGGACAACATTCCCGCGACCGGTCTGGTGGGCTCCAATCTCAACCTTGGTTCGTGGCTTCTGCCAAGATATCTAGTGGAAACGGACTACAAGCGCGTCGCAGAGACGCTTTCGGCGGTTCCCGGCCTGAGCTTTGAGTGAGTCGCCGTATGCACCTCATTCCTGTAACGAACCTCATAAATGATTCTGCGCACCGCACCTAGATTTGTTGCCGGTGGAGCAGTGTCCCGGCCAAACGCCTCTTCGACCGGACTCAATCCTGCGTGGCGCAAGGCTCTCGTGCACACTATCTTTGGAGTGGCTTGGGCCGACGGCACGTCGGCAGCAGAGATAGGTGAGATGCAAGACACCCTCAAAGCTACGAGTGCGAAAGTTCGGGCGCTCGCGCCAGATTCGGGGGCATACTTCAACGAGGTGGGTAACAGAGACACTCAATAACTCACACTACTAAAGTCACTGAGTACCATTGAATAGGCGTCCATGTTCGAGCCAGACCCGCCCAAGGCGTTCTTTGGGGCTCATTATGAGAAGCTCAAGGCAATCAAGAGTCTGTATGATCCTACAGATCTGTTCTTGGTCCTGGAGGGAGTTGGATCAGATGGATGGGACAAAGACCTGAGATGTAGAGCCATATAAATCGGTATACATGTTGGTGGGAGTTCAGTACGTTCAGTCAAGATGAAGACACTTTGTCGGGAACTTGAAGACGCTACACGGCGACGAGCAAGAGATGAAGCGCCCATACGTTCAGCGGCTGTATGCCCAAATTGGGAAAAGTGCCTCTCACTCCCCGGGCGTCTCTTAGCCTTGACCAATACTTGCACTTCACTTCGACTCGATTCCAGCCTGAAGTCGCTATTGCGGCGATCCTCGGCGACAGTGCTATGTATACAAAACGCTCAAGATACCGGGAGCTTTGCAGCACTTCGTCCGAGGCGAAGCAGAGGACGGAAAGCGCGGTTCTCCAGCTGGGGAAACCTAACGGTCCGGTGACCCCATGCCCGCGCCCTGAGATAACACGCCCATGACGCCCCATCTGCGCCATGCCGTCCTTGGGCCTCGAGTACCGAGAAAACTAGCCATCCCAGGCTCGCAGACGCATGTGCTCTGCGTCTCGCCATCATGCTCTGCCTTGCAGCCATCGTCTCCCTCCTGCTCGCGTGCTCTCTGGCTGGGGCGACCACCACACTCGTTACTGCTACTGCTGCTGCTGCTGCTGCTGCGGATCCGCCAGACTCTGTGAAAAAGTTCCGCAGGCTTGAGGATCTCACGAAGCAGTGCAAGTTTGGGCTCGGTGGACTGTGGTTCGACCTGTGTCCTGTGTTCGAGGGCAACGATGGCGGGTGGACGTTCGCGCTCGAGCGCAAGACGCCGCCGACGATCACGAAGACGTCATATAATATCAGGTTGAGAGGGCCGCTTGAAGTGGACGACAACGTGCCTGCGCATGAGCAGGTGAGTAAGCAGACAGACGGCGAACTTTGTTGGGCATCTGGACGTTCTCCATCCGAGTCGTTGTGAATGCTTGGGGTGGTACTATGGTACATATCTTTGTGCACGTGTACCATCCTGGGTCAGCTTGTGTTCACCATTCAGTTTGAAATCTTCGGGCTCTATTCAAAATGGTCGTCGTGCAACCTGTATGTCGCTTGCGGTTCAGCCTTGCGGTCCCGCGTCTACGCGGGCAACATGTCGAGCTGAATCTTTTCCGGTATCGCAAGTCAAACTATGGTTCAGTCATGATTTTAGTGATTTGACCCGTTTGCTTGTTTCGGTCCTATACCGAATTACCCCTTCGTTCTGTCGACCTCATCGTGTTGGAGATCGATGTGCTGGACGCCCTACTCGAGGTCTTCGGCACATGCGGGTTTGTGTGTGAGCTGTGTCGATCTCGGAATGACTAGTTATTCGTGTGTGCTATGGTCTACCGGATTGCATCAGCATACGAGAACAGCCTGTATTGACCGGCTTGTCCATTCAGTGCCCACCTGGGACTTGGATATGTTCTATAGGTGAGTGTGGTCGTTGGCACAGTACGTATTAGCTCGCAGTATTGACGCTGTGGGACGTCAGTCTCCAACCGTCGGCCCCTCCACAGCGAAGAGGAGCCGCGCGTGCTGCAGACTATTCCCATCGCAGGAGCGATGAACCTGCCAAACGTTCCCAGTTACTATCCTGGCGTCAACATCACGGCGCAACTCGCTCCTCCTCGTCAAGAGCCCGAGGCCAGACACGGTACGCGGCCCTGCCCCAATCCAAGCCGGCGAACGTGATGATTGATAGGTTGACTCAAAGATGTTCTCCACATCCGCTTGCACGGCGGATTCTACGTGTATGGTCCCCAGAAGGCCGACATTCAGTTCGTGTGTGACCACGACGCCGACGAGGTCCGTTCGTGCTCTATATCAGACCTGTACGCTGACCATGTCTGACATCGTCTGGTAGCCAACATCACCAACATTCGCTTGGGCCTGGAATGGAACGTACACATTCCAATGGCGTACGAAGCACGCTTGCGGCAAGGGAACTTCAAGAGGTACTATGACAGCCACCATGCCTGCCAGGCCAACCTCCACCGAACCTGTCGAAAACGACTCGCCCCCCTCCGAGGTCCCCGAAGACCTCGCCGACGACGCGCGCGGGATCGCCGGCCGCATGTCGCGCTCGCTGCTCGTGCTCGTGCTCTCCTCGTTCACCGCGCTCCTCGCGCTCGTGTACGTCGCGTGGTTCCCGCCGGCGCGCGTGCGGCAGTACGTGACGCGGTTCATGAAGGCGCACCCGCGCCTCGCGCGCTTCCGCGTCGGGGAGCGCGTCCTCATGCGCTGGGCGTACGAGGACTTGGAGCTTGTGGACGAGTTTGGGTATGGGGAGGGCGAGGAGGACGTGATGGTCAACTTTGCGCCTGATGCGGACCCAGAGGGTATCCCGCTGAAGCCCTCCCCGAGGCACGGTGCGCGCGCGGTGTACGGTGCGATGTAGCACATCGTCTTCTCCGAGTCCTAGGTCCCTCCACCACGCCAATGCTGTGTCGTATTTCGTTCCGGGTCTGGCAGCGATTGTGCATGTAACACATAGATGTCTGTACGCGTAGTGTGTCCGATTGTACTGCTTTATAGATACGTGTAGAGTATATTCTCGCTGTGTTTGTGCTGTATTTAGTTGTAAAATCATACCATGTACTCATGCCGGTCATCGCTCATATCCGTGCCAATTGGATCTTGCATCTGACCTGACGGCAATCCAGTCCTGAGTACTAGTACGTACCGCAACATCACACACTTGGCAAAAGGTCAACCATATCCATGTTACACGAACATACCAGCGGGAAGGTGATAGCGTAGCGTGGCTGTACAATACAAGACAAGGGGAATCGCAGGAGATCGGGAGAAACATCGCGTGATAGGTCACTATCAGCCCCACGCCGCGGTAGTACTGAATGCAAGATACATCAGAACGAGACGGAAATCGTCTGGAAGGAATTCAACACACCTATAGTTCACTATTAGGTGGCCTTCCGTGGAGAACGACTGCGAGCGCTGTTAGGAGAGGGACATAACATTGACGGTCTATACTCACTTTGAAGAGGTTTGCAACGGTATCATCGGGTGCAGGAGAGAACGCCAAGTTGATGTAGGTAAACTAGGACCCAAGCACGGTTCGGTTTGTGTCGCGTGGGTAGAGAGGACGTACAGAGCTCACCAGAGGGTCACCCTGCTTCCAACCAAGCTCCTTCCTCAGGAACTGAATCACAGCTTGGAATCGATTCGACGCGGTAATCTTGTAGAAGTTCTGCTTCATGATGGGAGCATTTCCGACGGCCTTGAAGCGGACGACAACTGCACGCATACACACGAGCGATGAGCACGCCACAATGCCCGATGCCCTAAGACGAAAAGCTCACGTACCTTTGTTGCCATCCTTCTTCTTGTAGTTCTCGAGGGCCTCCTGGGCCTCTTGGAGGATGTTACCGCCGTCGGAATAGGTCCATGCTGAGGGCAACGCGCGGGAGTGTGGCTCTGGGCTTGCCATGGACGTCGCCGTAGGCCGCTTCGCGCTGCACGCTCAGTTTAGCGCCCGTAGCTTGCAGTATACCAGACCGGCAGTGCGGGCCCGGTGTTCCGGTTGCCCTTGACCGGCGGATGCGCGCAGGACCCCCGAAAATCCCCACAGAGCTTATATGCCAACAGGGTCCCATATTGCCCATTTTCGGGGGTCCCAATTTGGCCACTTTTCGGGGATTTGAATGTAACCTCCCGTCTCTGAGGCCAAATTCGGGGAATTCTGGCATGTAACCTCCGGGTAAGCGCCCAAAGGCGTACGGGCGCTTCTGTCGAGCCTCTAGCGCCCCGGCCGAGTCAACAGAGGACCCCCGAAAATCCGCCCAGATCTTACATGCCAAAATCCCCGAAAACGGGCCCGAAGGGCCCGGAAAGTTATGTGCCATATCCCCGAAAATTGGCCTTTTGAGGCCGAAGGTTACATCCCGAAAATGACCTAGCCAGGCAAAGCTTATGTCTCAGAAACCCCGAATTTGGGCCCCATGGTAGCCCCTGGGGGGGGGGGTCCTTTACACGACCACCTACAAAAGTGGCTTGAACAGGATTGTACTAGTCTATCCGGGTGGCTGATAGCTTTGTATGTGTGGCTTAACAAGGACCAGAGAGCTTATTAGTGGAATCTGTTGACAGGACCCCCGAAAATCCCCACAGAGCTTATATGCCAACAGGGTCCCATATTGCCCATTTTCGGGGGTCCCAATTTGGCCACTTTTCGGGGATTTGAATGTAACCTCCCGTCTCTGAGGCCAAATTCGGGGAATTCTGGCATGTAACCTCCGGGTAAGCGCCCAAAGGCGTACGGGCGCTTCTGTCGAGCCTCTAGCGCCCCGGCCGAGTCAACAGATTCCACTAATAAGCTCTCTGGTCCTTGTTAAGCCACACATACAAAGCTATCAGCCACCCGGATAGACTAGTACAATCCTGTTCAAGCCACTTTTGTAGGTGGTCGTGTAAAGGACCCCCCCCCCCCAGGGGCTACCATGGGGCCCAAATTCGGGGTTTCTGAGACATAAGCTTTGCCTGGCTAGGTCATTTTCGGGATGTAACCTTCGGCCTCAAAAGGCCAATTTTCGGGGATATGGCACATAACTTTCCGGGCCCTTCGGGCCCGTTTTCGGGGATTTTGGCATGTAAGATCTGGGCGGATTTTCGGGGGTCCTATGCGCGCTTGTGGCTGCCGCTCAGCTTGTTGCCTCTGCTCCTCTTCCTTGATCCAAGCTCATTCTCTCTTGCAAGAGTTTTCACTGGTTGTGAGTGAGCATGCACACGGCTACACACCTATTTTCGTTTACCAAAACCTCCACAGCATCGAGCCAAGAACACGCCCTTCCGCGGGTAGAGTGGGGCTTCGCGTGTCTCACCGTTTGTTGCATCTGCTCTCATTTTCAAATATCAACCATCCGCGCCTTCTCGCACCCAAAATGCGGCCGATGATCTGAGACGCTTGAACTCGTCTCTCCTATCCGCTGCAGCAAGTCTCAAGTTTTAGCCTCTCGAAATTGACGGGACGACTATGTTTGTGATGCACGAATCAGGAGTCAGCCATTTGAGCCCGGTGTATGCAACGATCGGGGTGCAGTGCTCTCTAGCTTAGACTCCGGGCCTATCGGTCATTTCGACGAGGGTAAACACTACCCTTGCGCCGAGGCTGATGACGGGTTACAATCTTAGCGCGGCACGCTGGTTCTGTGCCTCGGCCATACGTCGTGTTGCTTCTGCACTGCCTGAGGCTCGCCGCTGGTATATAAGACCGCGAGGGGCGTGCTGTCTCAATCACTTGCAACCTCTCCCATACACTAACCACGATGACGACTGTTCCTACTGACCCGTTCGAATACATTCATTGGAACATGAAGCTAGGTCAGTCGCTCGCGAGGCCGCACCGCATAACATCAGACTGACATTCTCTACGCTAGCTCATAAAACGTTCGAAGAGGGCTACAATGTCATTGTCTCGAAACTCGACGATCCACCAACGAACGACTTGAAGAACTTCCTGGGGTATTGCGAAGCATGGGCGCATGCTATCAGCCACCATCACGATACGGAGGTCTGTATGATCCTACTCCATGTTCTAAACCTGTTTGCTTAGATACCGATACACTCCAGGAAGCTACGCTGTTCCCCGCCCTGAACACAAAGATGGACTTCTCTCACGAGAAGGAGCAGCATGCCGCCGTACACGCGTTCTTGGACGATTTCCTTGCCACAGTCCAAGCTGCCCAAGCCGATACGTCCAAATTCGATGCGGCGAAGCTCAAGGGCATGTTAGAGTCATCGAACGATGCGATAGTGAGTCGTTTTATCCAACAAATGCGAGAAGGAGGCATCTAACTGAATGACGTCATGTAGTTCACACATTTCCGGGAGGAGGTCGAGCACATTGAACCCGAGAAGCTCAAAGCCGCAGGTTTTTCTGAGGCCGAGGGCCGACAAATGATTGCAGACGTGGACAAGCACGCCAAGAGTCATGGCGACCCTTTCCTCGCAGTTCCATATATGCGCAGGTAAGCTCGAAATGTACGCCATCGCGGATCCAACCAGCCTAATACCTGTGCAGCCATACACCCCCGGAGTATAAAGAGATCTGGCCACCAATCCCATGGATCCTCCGCAAGTTGGTGGTACCATACATGTTGGCGAAGAAGCATTCGGGGTAAGATTTTGGTCATCTCACCTATTATCGATATCGCGATTGATCGCGACTCATTATAGATATTGGAAGTACTCGCCATATGGCATGTCTTAACGGTACCCAGGCCCTTGTCTCACGTTTTACTTGTGCTTTCTATGCTCATCATCGCTGTTATCACGATCACTATGTTATCCCGGCTACCTCGCTCGGTGAATCACGGTTACTGAGGTTGTGACCATAATTCCTAGCACCGATTCTATACATCAGGTGTTCACTGCTTTACGACCTGTATGCTCACCGCCACGCAGTGCACTTCTGAGCGGCAAACTGAGGTACCTTACCGGGCAAGCGCGCGCAAGGACCGGATCGACTCGGATATCCGTTATGGTAAGTGTTGTCTTTCAGTGAACACCGCAATGCTCGACTATCCGAGGCCTCATCGACCATATCCTGTGCTTATCACGGCGAATATATCCTCTTTTGAGGGCTTTCTGAGGCTCTCAACGACAAGAGTGTAGGATGCGCCACAACGCCTATGGCGGGCGATGCTTCCGCCCCGAAGCGAAATGGTATATCCGGATCTTTGAACGGCTTCGCTCCGGGAACTGCGCCGAACCCGCCATCATCCTCGAGGCTGGGAGCCTGGGACTCCTGGTGCAGGCCCAGGAGCGGACTGCACTAGCCCCATCGTGGCCACTGTAGGTCGCCCATCGCGGAGTTATTGCCTGTCCATGTGCCGTCGCGCCTTCGCCATCCGGCGCCCTGCGTCTTCTTCAAGCTTCCTTATCACGTCTAGCGTCACGGGCGGTGAGTGACCGGGTCCTTCGGAATCGAACGCAGGCGGTCCATCTCAACTTCGCGGTACCGCATCTCGTTTCCGCGCGTCTGTGATAAGTCGCCGCGAGGCTGCGAGCACAATAAACATAAAAAGGCACGCGCGGGCGGTTGGTGTGCTCCTCCCCGCTTTTGCACGCCCACTTTGTCTTTGGGCGAACCTCTGGTCGATGCCTGCAAATTGAGTTCGCGGGATGTCCGCCGCGATGGAGGACCCGTTCTCTGAGCCCATTGAGACGCTTCTGAACCATGCAGCGGCAGTGCGGTGAGTAGCTTCTCTATGCGCGCACCCATCACACGAGGCATTAGGCTTACGCGTTTTGTTGGCAGCGTCATGGCCCGTGAGGATCTACGGCTCAGCTTCCTCGTACTTCATTGACTGAAATTTGACGTTTTGTATCGTCTAGTCGTCGGATTCACCGCTCTTCTCTACGACCACTTCGTCACGGTACAGTCCCTCCGTCACCTTTAGCAGCTCCGGCCTTCCTGACACATCTTCCAGTTCATAGATGAGGCAAGTCTGAGCTGCACCAAATGCTACCGCTATGCTCTGACACGAATTGTAATAGGTCAACTTGATTTGGGGTGCTGAGAAAGGCATTGTTTCGATTATCTTCATCCTCGTGAGCTCTATTCTTCTCTGATAGCGCCTACAACCATAGGTACTGACGACCACATAGAACCGATACTGCATGTAAGGGTCCCTAACACCTACTGTGAGCTATCACTGAAGCATCCCATCTCTTTTAGCCCCATCGTCCTGGCTTTGGACATATATGGTACATCCCAGTATTTCATCCGTGTCTCTCAATAGCATCTAACGAAGCCTCGTAGAAACATTTGGCGATGCAGCTTCATCTATAATCGTACGTCCATCGGCTTTTCTAGCAGCGCTAGCACGCGCCGTACTCATAGCTGTCGGGGAAGTTCTGCAAGGTCTGGACAGTGGTGCAGGGATACGTGACGATAGTGTCGTACATCTCGATTCATGGTACGTGGCGCTGCACCTTCCTACCGCATACTCCCACCCCGACTCACCACTGCATCCTGCATCAGCCATCGTCGCCTGGAGACTCTATGCCATATTCAATGGAAAGGCGTGGGTCGCACGACTGTTATGGATCGGAGGTTTCCTGTACTTCGCCATCTCCGCGGGCTTGACCACTGCGTCCCTTATACCCACTATCGGTGCGTTCTTACACACGATCTGTCGACCGCATCGTTGACAGCTTTGCAGCGAACCTCCGGCCATATCATCATGCGTGCGTTGGGAACGTAAGTGACTCTCATGTGTGGCTGCGAACTGTTTAGCATTGAACGTCCGCCGCTGCTTTCTCCAGGCACCAAGTTACATCTGGTCGATTTGGCTTCCCAGGTACGTCGCTCATCCAAGCTCTGAGAGATCGCAGTGGCCGAGCGTCCGGCGCAATTCCAGTGTATTCTTCGAGACTCTCCTTTTCGGGCTTACCATCAAAGCCATGGTCTATCAAGGCCAGCGTCACTCTTTGACTTCGCTGTCTCTCCTTCTCTATCGCGATGGTGAGTCATCGCGTCCCCCGCCGCCTGTCATGGGCTGAGCCACTTACAAACGTACTGCATGTAGGGATGTTGTATTTCGTCGCTGTGACATGTAGGCTCTTTCCATTTGTGCGTGTGGGCTTGGTTGACGCGAACCTACCTCAGTATGCTCTCTGTTCTCCCTTATGGTCTGGGCACTTGCCGGCCCCGACCTGCTCGGCCTTGCGCGCTAGTCAGTCCATTCTGCTTCGTTGTCACTCACACGTCCTGATTCACATCAAATTGAAGCTTCGCTCTCGCGATGGTCAACATTGCCGGCTCCCGGCTCGTCCTGAACCTGAAGTCGTTCGCGGCATCCGCCACCCCCGACGAAGACCTTTCCTGGGACGTGCCTACCTCCCCTGGCCCTTCCGACGGACGCTCGCTGCACCGTACCCCCGTCAGCCTTCGTTTCGCCGACATTCGCTCGTCCATCTCCGACGAGGAGTCGGTTGCGGGCATGGGCACGTTCGATCTGGAGATGTACGCAATCGAGCGGGACTGCCAGCAGCTCGGGACCCGATTGCATTAGTTCGGAAGACCGGGGCCCTGGAGCAGGCGGGTGTGGTAATACAATGATCATAGGGGAAGAGATATACCAGGTTATTTGTACACTAGCAAGATGTATCGTTAGCTTATTTGACCGTATAGCAAGACCCCAGGGCGAGTCGGTTTCAGTGCTCCCTCTTTGTTGGCCTTGGGGTGGTCATTACAACAGCCCGAGTTCCTCGGCGCGCTGGAACTCCTTGGGATACAGCTTCTTCGCCATCGCGGGGAACAAAGTGAGCCTCGCGTATCCGCTGCGCTCCAACGGGTCAGAGATGGACGCCAATCGAAGGATTTTGGCGTTGGGAGCGATATGCTCCTTGGCTACGTCGGCCCCGGAGAACTGGGGGAGGGTCTCCACAGGCTTGTCGAGTTTCGTTGAGAGAACGTAGGGGATGGTGTAGCTATCGTACCACTTTGAGCCCGCATCATGACACAGTCTAGATTTACTCACCGGTCTTTGTCAATCAGTAGCGTGTTGACACGGTGGGTGGTCGCAACGAGCTTGCCGCCGGTCAGCCGCATCAGTTGCATGCCTGCTCGAGAGTGCTGTCAGGCCCCTGCACCCGAGACGTACTCGCATTATTACTTGCCGATATTACACACAACCCCTCCCTCGACGTGGGGCACATCAATCCAGGTGCCAGCGTGATTTTGCACCTGCAGCCCGGGGCGAGACTGGATGAGACAAGTCAAGAACGTCGAGGGGTCCCTATGCTCGTGCATTCCCTGAGCGAAGCCGTTCTGCGCTCCAGAAAGGATGGTCGAGTTGACCGGGAAGTAGTGCCAAATCGCACTGTTGAATTCGTACGTGTCGGGGAAGTACGCATTGAGCACAGCTTGGGGAATATCGAGCAGTTTGCAAATATGGTCGTTGAGCGTGAGGTTGAGTGCCTGATACCGCTCGAACAACGTCTCCATGAGATGGCGAAACTTGAAGGTCGGGAGATCTTCCTCTGCAGGCCATTGATTAGGTCCTAGATTCCGGAGCACGCGCGTTAGCTGCGCTGCAGATCGCAGTCGCAAGGAGAATGCAAATGCTGACCTTGATGTAGCTTCTTCCAAAACGGGGTATCGTCCCCGATAGGAGCAGGCAAATCAGCCCCAAAACGGTATGCCTCCGCGTGCGCCTGATGTGGAGTTCGTGAGGATGAATGCAACAGACGAAGGACTGAATCGAACCTTGTGCGGGCCCGCGATATCGTCACCGCGCAAATGCCCCCGCAGGGCGTAGGAATGACTCGCGCTCAGCTTGTCTTTCCACGAGTCGGGCCGACCGAATAGTTCCTCCGCAGCGGCGAATACTACGCGTTGGAAGGTGTCCTCGAAGCCGGGTACGTTAACGAATATAACAAAGCCAACCTCCTCGAGAGCATAACGTAGCTGGTGATAGTAGTTCTCTGAGTCGCTAGTAGCCAAGGAGAAATCAACTGTCGGAATAGACCCAAAGTCGTTCTGAGCCATCGGCACGCTCTGAGAAGGCTCGGGAGTGTCGTCAACGGCAGCTGTGAGCTTGGTGGCAAACGACCGGACGTGGGCCTCGGAGAGCATGGTGTAGTGTTCACCTTCAACGTCGACGAAGTCAACGCTACGCTGGCAGAACAGGCTCACGCTTTATACGCTTCTCGGGTCCCCGTTGATGGAAGGGGCGTAGCACAAAATACCGTAATCGATGTGTCGTATAGAGCTCCAGTTAGTAGATAGGTCCGTCCAAGCCGGGTCAATGCATGTGCCACACGAACACATCTTTGCAGGTCGGCGGGGCTAAATTGGAGTTCCTGGATTCGCGTGTGACCGGACTGCGCGAGTAACCAGTCCAGGAGGGAATCACTCTCATCTAACTCGACGTCCGTATTGGCCGCCGTGGGGAACGCGACGTGGAGACGCGTTCTGACCTGACCGACCGTCTCCGGGGACACGAGGGCGACGAACATGAACAGATTCAGGAGCACCTCGACCCAGGTGAGCTCGTGCATCCGCGACTGGATGAACGCATGTCAGTGATATAGAACTACTGGAATAACCTTGGCTCGCACGCACTAATGTGTCGGGCGTCAGCCTTCACCTCTCGTGAAATGTCTGAAAGCGTTTTGGTGCCTTCGCCGATGACGCCCGCGATGCGAAACTCAGTCACGCAATGAAGCGTGGCACTCTCATAGCAGGATTCTATGCAGAACTGTCAATATGCGTCGCGTTCAGGAGGATAAGAGACATACCAGCGAGAAGTATGGTGTATTCAGAAGGGCCGGCGACCTCCTTCAACAGCGAGAGACAAAGTTGCTGGATGCGTTTTTTTTTTATCGAAAGAGGCTGTTTCGTCGCCCGGGGATTGTGGGTTATTGCTTCCATACATGCATTTGACTGCCTGCAGAAGGTTCTCAGCGATACCGATGGGTGCTACAGAGGCGTTATCCATGAATCACAAGGACGGGCTCAAGTCAAGGTGGTGACAAACGGGAGGAGGATACACAGCAGTTCGATATAATGGACACAGCAGTTCGATATAATGGTGTAGGCGGACACTGTGAGACTTTATAACAGGGTTTCAAAGCTTCATGAGAGAAGCGATGATTGAAAAGTCGCGAGTGTACCAGCTACAGTTGCGTTACTACGGTATTACGGTAAACTAATGATACCGGCGCTTTGAGTTCCCGCGGGTCGAGCGCGCCCCAGCAAGCGCTCAAGCGCTCACCACTTACTTTCCAGCACCGTCCACAGAGTCGAGCCCCGCCCGAAGATTGCTTCAATTTGGTTGCCATCAACGAGCGATTCTTCTTGTCAAAAACAGTGAGAGAACCCTAAAAAGGTAAGTGTTGACGTTGGCGTCGTGCTCACTTGGAATTGAAGGGCTTGAACGGTTGAATGTCGATCTCGCTCGGCTGCAAAATGCACCTGTGGTGCTCTTAACAGGTCTCTGTCCTCAGATGACAGTGCCAGGACCGATGGTCGAGGCCTATTCGTGCGCCTGAACCGGGGGATTGAATGGGCGGCAGTTGCGCTGCCCTAGCGCCCAGTACTCACAGCTGCCATCTACTTCACCTGGACGATTCGAAACCAACTCAATAGTTAGTACTCGGCTTCTTAGCAAGCATGAATGCGGGCTCCATTTCATAAGTGGAGGCACGTTAGAGCAACGTTCGCAGGCCCATCACAGTTCGCGGCCCCTGGGGGCCACCTCTCGGATTCGCATGCCACCACAAAACTAGAGTTCGCGCCCAAAAGACGGGAGGCGTCCGTTTGCCGACTGTCTGTCACGGTTTCCTCGGGTGATGCACGCCTCGTCCAGGAAGAAGAAGCATAACCTGGTTACGGAAGTCTATGCGAGTCCCCCCCGCATACTCCGCCCGCTCCCCATTCTCTTCTCCTTCCTCTCCGGACTTGACCTCCTCTTCCTCTTCTACCGCCCTCCCGTCCGTTGCACGGTACTAGCATGGCCACGGTTCCAACCGACCCTTACGAGCTACTTCATTGGAATATGAAGCTAGGTAAGTGGGTCGCACGCTACAATGCCTTGCTGGCAGTAAGTGAAATCCGCCATCCTTCAAGCCCATCAGACATATGTGCAGGGATATGACGTCATTGTCAAACTCCTCACAGATACACCCAAGGACGACCTCGCGAACGTACTGGGGTACTTTGAAGCATGGGTGTACTCCGTCCTTCACCACCATGATACGGAGGCACGCATCTCGACGGAGTCTCCACCACGCAGGGTTCTCTTGTAGCTAATGCGGCTATCCCACAGGAGGAGGCTGTCTTCCCGAAGTTAAACGAGAAAATGGATTTCACACACGAGCAAGAGCAGCACAAGGACGTCCATACATTTTTGGACAAGTTCCTCACCGCCATCCATGCTGCCCAGAAAAATAAGGCCGAATTTGACGCTGTGAAGCTCAAGGAGCTCATGCTGTCCGCGAAGGACGCCCTGGTATGGGTTGCAGTTCTGGTCGACATCATGTACTAACTTGGTGTGCTTGCACAGCTCACACATTTCAGCGAGGAGCTCACCCATTTGGAGCCCGCGAAGATGAAAGAAGCAGGCTTTTCGGAGGCGGAATGTAGGGATATTGTCACGAAGCTCGTCGAGCACGCCAAGAGCAACGGCGACCCTTTCATCGTTGTCCCGTACATGCGCAGGTACGGCGCGACTTCTATCTTGCGCTCGTTTGAGACATTCATCGGCATCGCCATACGCTAGTCACACACCGCCCGAGTATAAAGACATCTGGCCGCCCATCCCGTGGGTACTACGCAAGGTAGTTGTACCTCTGGTATTAGCCAAGAGGCATTCTGGGTGAGTGTGCATATTCAATGTTCAGCGACGATTCTGACTGCGAGCTCCTTAGCTACTGGAAGTATGCTCCGTACTCTATGGCTTAGCGATCAACAGGGATCACCCGCTCGTACGCGTCCGTAGTCCTACTACTCCGCTCTTCTGGCTTGCGCGGTCGTGAATCTATTGGATCTTATTGCACCTGTCTACATCCAATTGTACCCGGACGTTGTATCCCACATACTATTCTCATACGGTCTTCCTTCACAAGTGACGACGGCGCTAGAGTCGAAGGGGGCGCGACGTTCTGCGCGAGCGGTCACCGGGGAGAAGATATATAATACGTATCATATCAACTATTCGGACTGGCAGCGAGGGCCGTCAACTGAATTACTGTACACCTGTCGAAGCCCTTCATAGACGAACATAACATCAAACCTAGCTCCACCGCCCACTGGAACACCCGGGGATACAGCTTCTTCTCCATCGTAGGGAACAACGTGAGCTATGCGTACTCCCTGCGCTTCGATGGACGTCAATCGCGGGACTTTGACATTGGACGCGATATGCTCCTTGGCTACACCGACGCCGGAGAACTGCGGGAGGGGCTCCGCAGGCTTGTCAAGCTTTGTTGAGAGAGGGTAGAGTCGTCGCGAGGTGTCGGCCCGTCCGTGAGAAACTGCAGGGCTCGATCCATGCTCGCCGTGAGTTTGGAAGCGAACGACTGTACGTGCGCCTCGGACAGCATGGTATAGTGTTCACCGTCGACGTCGACAAAGTCAACTTCGCGCGAGCAGAATTGGGTCCAGGGAGAGAGCCGCTCGGCCTTGTACACTTCTCGGGTACCCATAGACGGAAGAGGGGTAGCACAGAACACCGTGACGGAGGCTTCGCGTAGGGTTCCGGTTGGCAGATACGTTCGTCCAAGTCGAGTGAGTGCGTACGCCACACGAACCCATCGCTGCAACTCAGCGGGACTAAGTTGGAGTTCCTGAAGTCGCGCCTGGTCGGACTGCGCGAGTAGCCAGTCGAGGAGGGAAGCACTGTCGTCTGGCTCGACGTCCGAATTGGCCGCCTCGGGGAATGCATCGTGGAGACGCGCTCTGACCTGATCGACCGTCTCCGGGGACACGAGGGCGACGAACATGAACAGATTCAGGAGCACCTCGACCCAGGTGAGCTCGTGCATCCGCGACTGGATGAACGGGGGAAGATTGAAGATTCCTACCCAAGCTACCTGCTTTCCCTTCGACTCCAGCGCGCGAGCCATCTCGAAGGCGACCGCGCCGCCGAAGCTGTAGCCTGCGATATAGTACGGGCCTGTGGGTTGGACCTTCTCGACCCCCGCAACGTACGCATCGACCATCTCGCCGAACGAAGCGAAGACCTCGTCGCCATCCTCGAAGCCCCGAGCGCGAAGGGCGTAAACAGGACGGTTGTCCAGAACCTTCGCCAGGCCCAAGAACACGAGAACCTCTCCAACGCCAGGGTGGACTAGGAACAACGGTGGCTTCGACCCTTGAGCTCGCAGCGGAACAACCGGGTTGTAAGTCGACGTGAGCGGGGAAGCCTGCGTGACGGAGGTGAGGTAGTCGCATAGCTGGCGAAGTTCGGCGCGGCGGAGCAGATCGATGACGGGAATGTCCTTGATCTTGAACTCCTCTTGAAGCGCATGCTTGAGCCGGACGATGTGCATCGAAGACATGCCGAGTTCGAATATGTTCGTCGTCCGCGTCCACCAGCTAGGGTCCACGCCCATCACTTCTGCGACAACGCGGGAAACGGTCTCTTCGACGCTGGTGAGGTTCTGGGGATGGGAGGAGGGAGGGGAGAGCCACGTTTGATGTTCAAGACCTTTGAACTTGCCGGAAGAGTACGCGGCTAGGAGAGAGGCCCGAGACACCTTCCCTATCGCAGTCTTGGTGAAAAGGACGCCAGGAAGAGGAAGGACGACGTGAGGACCGCGGAGGCAATACAAGATGCAACGGTCGCGGATGGCGTGATTCGTCTCCGTCACGAGTTGCGCGTCTTCATCCCCAATGGTGCCTCCGTCGACGGGGATGTCGACGTCTGAGTGGCGGTAGAACACTGCGTACGTTTCGGTGTCGCTGTCGCGGACACGCATGGGACAGACGAAGACAAGAGACCGCGTCAAGCCACAGATGTCGCCTTCAGAGATGAAGTACTCCAGGTCGACGTTCGAGTACTTCACCCCATTGATGTTGATTTGGTCCTTCTCTCGTCCTACCAGATGGAGGCGCCCCTCCTCGTCGAGCATCGCATTGTCGCCAGTGATGAACCACCCATCCGGGGTGAAGCTCTCCGAGGTAGCCTTCGGGTCGTTGTAGTACTCCGAGAACACCGTCGGACCTCTGAGCTGCAAGCGTCCTGGTTCGAGCGGGCGACACGGGGCCTGGGTGTCTCGTGAAACCACACGGAGTTCGACTCCTGGGCAGCAAAGGCCAAGAGACAGGTAGCTCTCACTGGTAGACTGGTCCTCTCGAACGATCGGGCGAGTGTCGTATATGCAGCCAGCCTGCGGAAGGAGAGATGAGTGATGAACACCGCTTAGGACGGGGAAGAACTTACGCAGGTTTCGCTCATACCAAAGCCCGCGCGAAGGGCATTGCGGGGCGCGCCGAACGCTTCCAGCAAGTTCGCGAACGCGATCGCCGTTTTGACAGACACAGCCTCTCCTCCAGAGATGAACGCGACGAGTGCGGAGAAATCGAAGGCGTCGGAGGGGAGTGAGCTTGGGAAAAGTTCCCGACAGATTTGAGCGATCAGGAAGTTGGGGCTGAATGTATACGTGATGCGGTAGGTGCTGCACAGTTCGAGAAGCAAGCGGGGGCGTTGCACAATCGCCGATGAGGAGATGTGATATTGACTGCGGCGAAAGTGTCAGGTACGTCAGTGATCTAGCCTTAACAATTACGCCATCATGTCGATGAAATTGGCTCACTTGGCGTTCGCAGCTAAGGCGTGCAGGTGAACTTCAGTAAT
The DNA here is from genome assembly GCA_029747595.1 of Trametes cubensis. Taxonomy (NCBI): domain Eukaryota; kingdom Fungi; phylum Basidiomycota; class Agaricomycetes; order Polyporales; family Polyporaceae; genus Trametes; species Trametes cubensis. Next base: position 31,174 of record JAPEVG010000073.1, read on the forward strand.
GCAGGCAACATGGTCGAAGTGAATCCAGTTGAGGAACCGCGAGTTCGACGTAGTCCCGTGATGCTCGATCTTGCCGTGAATACCAGAGATGATGTTGGAGTGACGGAGAACGACAGCCTTGGGCTTCCCAGTCGATCCCGACGTAAGCACCATGCAAACCACGTCGCTGGCTAAGGCTTCGCGGAAACCGCCCTTGGGCAGCGCGTCGTCCACGTTCGAGTCGGAGCCGTCATTCATCGAGGACTGGAATAAGGTGGCCCAAGACAGAGTCGGTAAAACGGACTCAAGCCCTTGGATGGACGCCATCGTCTCGGGGTCGTCGGTGATCACAACAGGATTACGGAAGAGATTTTGCAGATGAGTCAAAAAAGAGGTTCGCCTGGACGCGTCCGGGTGGAGTGGCGGGATGGGGCACACGGGGATACCAGCTGAGTAGCGACACACCGTCAATCATAGCGCTACAGAGACGGAGAAACGATGCGACGTACCGAAACAGCACGCCCAAAAAAGCCTCACATGCAGCTCGTTGCTGCTGAGGCTAGCGACGATGACGTCGGCGTTGGGTTCGAGCTGAGTTATCAAGGAGCGCAGACGGCGAGAGTCGCTCAAGGCCGTGTTGTACAAGTCCGCGTACGACGTGGTCTTTGTGACGCGACCAGTGCCATCCAGAAAATGGACTCCGGTGTCCCTCTCTGACGACCTAGCGGATAGCAGAGAAGTAAGTGTGACTGGAGCAGTGGTAGTGGTTCGAATTAGGGTCGGCATTTTAGAATTGAGCAAGCAATGTGGAGCTCACTCGAGGGAACGACACGCAGTCGTTATATAGCGGTCAGAGCATCATGAACGACTCCTTGTCATGGAATTTTCCACAAGGATTCACCGGGTCACACTAGGCCAGTGATCCCAGCACGAGCAGCTAAGGTACCAAACGGAGTCCAGAGACACGGTCGAACCGCGCCACATCTTGTCTTCAGAGCAGTGGCGCTCACTAGCAACCGCTCGGACCATAGTCGATGGGATGCAGGGTCGACTTTTTTCACTGCGCATGTTGCAAATTTGGGCAGCGGTGCCGGTAGAATGCTCGCGGGCTATGACAATCAAATGATGCGCGGCAGGCTCGGTTGGAATACGCAGAGGTCATTTCACAACTACGCCGATAACTGAGCAAAGGCCTGTGAGCACTACGGTCACCATCGCAATCGGATCGTACCGTTCATGTATTACGCTCAGTCATTCCACGGCCCTCCTAGTACCCCACTCGCAAGTCAGACTAATGTCCCCTTAGCGATGCTACTCTACAGGAGTATATACGTGCACATGGATGGCGGGATAGACTTACACAGAAGCCGGTACAGCTTCGATGATAGTGTCCACCGCGCGCATAGTATGGGTGGTGACAACCCGGAATCCAGCTTGCGCCAACAGAGCGTGCATCTCCTTCTCCGTGCGAATGATCCCGTTGTTTAGGGCGAGAACCTGGATGCTAGTCGTATAAGCGAACCGCCCGCTATCCTCACGCAGCAGCATCTCGCATAGCAAGAGTCTGGGCGTGTGAGCCCGGACGGGGCTTGATGGATGGATATGGGCGTCGCCCTCCTGGGACCGACTGATCGTCGGAAGCGGTGGCGATACCATTGCGGCGCGAACGTTCTTCAGGATCGTAACGACCTCCTGGTCGGTCCAGTCGTGAAGGACGTGTCGAATGAGGTACGTGGGCTCTCCGCGTGGGAGCTGGGTGGCTTCAAGAGTCGGCGCAAGAAAATCTCCAGCGACGAAAGAGACGCTTTGCCGGATCTTGGAGGGTTGAGATTCCCATATCTTCATCAGCGCAGACGCATGAGTCGTCACCTGTGAGAAGAAAATGGCAAAAGACGTACTGCGCGGGCGGCCTTGATTGTGTCGGGGATGTCGACAATGATGTATTGCAAAGCCGACGAAGGATAAGCTCTGGTGAGGGCCATTTCCAAAGATCCGATACCGCCTCCGACGTCCACAAGAGGGGATACTAACGCTTGCCAATCGAAATCTGCAACGAATGAGCAGCTTGATCGCTACAGTAGCGTTGATCATGTGAGGAGGGCCCTTACCTACGATGACGTTCGCGTTTGCCATTTGGTGGAGCTGCTTCATGGCCTGTCCCATACGCTTCCCATGCCACGCATGGGAGGGATCTTCCCAGTGCTTGAAGACAGATCCTTCGAACCCCAACGCAAGATTCAGCGCTGCAGGTGCAGGTGAGTCTTTGGCCCCATTGGAGACGGAGGCACGAGCCGCTTCCGCCAAGTACGCTGCGGCCTTGAACCCATCATCGCAGCTGCCATCAAGAGATAAGCCAGGGCCCTGAGAAATGGCGGCGGCGCTGCGTCGACAAACACTTACATAAAGCCGATCGCCTCGCGCAGGTTGTCAGGGTTATTCTCACGGAGGACGCTTGACATCATGTTGTTCTTGAATGCTTGGTAGTCAAAGCCTTGCACCTCCTCGAAATAGCCATGTCGGAGGAGACAATTCATCGCTGCGCCTGCAGCAAATGTAAGTCACGTCGTAAAACCAGCATTGCGGGACTGTACACTAACCTATGTATCGGACATCGACGTTCACCTCTTTAGCAATGTCTGAGAGCGATTTCGTGTCCTCTCCGATGACATCGGCAACGCGAAGTTCTGTCACAAGATGGAGTGCAGCACTTTCGTGGCACGATTCTACATTTCATCATCAGTATGCGGTTTATTCTAGAAAAATCCACAAAACTTGCCCGCGAGAAGGATGGTATACTCAGCAGGGCCAGCGACATCCTTCAGGATCGAAAGACAGAGCTGCTGGATGCGCTTCTTGGCCTCATAGACTTCTTTCTCGTTGGCAGAGAGATCGGTTCCTCCATAGATGTTTCTGATCGTGTGTAGGAGGGTTTCGGCGACACTGATGAGGTTATCAGAGGTGTTAGCCATGGTGAAGTGGGGGCGGATTCGAGTTCGTTACGGTGGTGTAAAGGGTAGTAGGGAAGCGCAGACTGTGCCTGTTATCCTGGCCCCCGACGTGGTGAGGCATTTATAGCCGCGTTTTCTCAGAATTACCAAGGGAAAGTGATCAAAGTGTAGGACACAGGCAATCCACGAATCGCCGTGACTGGTACAGAATCTGCGGTGAGAAGGGCAACTGCAAAGTCGAGCGTGCTGAGGTCAGTGCCCGGCGCTAGAATATAGTCGCTGATTGTCGACTATTATTCAAACCCAGATAAATAGCTGACTTTGAATCCTTCCTGTCAATACTGATCACCGTTCTCGCGCGGAGCGCGGAGGCAGTACTCCCGCCGGCTCCGTAGCTTGATGCTGATGCTGTGCCACTGGCATGTTCCTGGCGGTGACCTCGCACGACGCAAATCGCAGAAGAGGGTCGACGGTCATGAGTCAGGCTCCTAAAACCAGCACGTCCATCGTGTTCTCGTTCCCTACATATCGATAACGGGTTTTATGTGAATTACTAAAACGGGTATGTCGGCGCTAAAACATATGTCGGACGCGGAGAGTTGCCATATTAATCACGAACAAGGGAAGAGAACACGATAGGACGGCTGGCCAAATTGTCAGTCCGAGGTTACCCCGAAAACGTATTGCACCTCAGACGCCCATGAAATAGCAAAGAGACGCTCGTAATTGTTCACTTCGCTTGCGCCTCGGCTGGAACAACGCCCTCAGCGCTAGCTGCGTTCGAGCTCTCGCGCGCGCGCGACGCTGGGCCGTCATCGCGCCCCTCAATCGCGTCGGGCTCCCTACTCATACCTCGGGCTGACTCTCGCGTTCCTTCCAAACGAGCTTCGCAGCTGTTCTCGTCGGCGATCTGACTTGAGCCCAGCAAGTGGAACACACTGACAAGACTTGTTCACCATGGACCGCTCCATCGGGACTTGCGCATGCAGCTCGAGAAATTGAACGTATCTCTACAACGCTCCATTGTTCAATGGCGTATGAGTGCATGAGGACTACAGAGGCTCATACATTCAGACTGATGATCTGCGTTTGGCGTGTAGGATCTGAAAACTGACGTTCATGTCGACGCGCGGTTACCGCCCGTTCGACCGCCTTATTCTAGCACAGTACTGTAGCTACAAGTTCCTCATGATTTTGCGCTCACGTCCTGTCTTTAAGTCCCTTGAGCATAGATTTTGGTGCGCATATGGCGCCAAGCTTACACCCGTGTATGCTCGTGCAATATCATCGGTGTGCCCACCCATGTGAGAACTCAGGTTGAGCAAATGGCATATGAATGTGCATGGACTCCGTAATATTTGGAGACACTCCACATTCAGCACCGTCACGATTTCCAGCTACATACAGAATACCACAGTAAGTTATGCACACCCAATGCCGGGATAGGTCTATGACGCGAGAACTTGGAAAAATGGGAGCGGTAGTAGGATGCAGCGCTGAGCAGTTGAAAAAACGAGCCGAGCCATCACTAGAATGAATAAAGGGCTACCCTGGAGGATGGCACTGTGAAATGCGAGAGTCAGTAGGGAGCCCGACGCGATTGAGGGGCGCGATGACGGCCCAGCGTCGCGCGCCGCGCGCGCGCGAGAGCTCGAACGCAGCTAGCGCTGAGGGCGTTGTTCCAGCCGAGGCGCAAGCGAAGTGAACAATTACGAGCGTCTCTTTGCTATTTCATGGGCGTCTGAGGTGCAATACGTTTTCGGGGTAACCTCGGACTGACAATTTGGCCAGCCGTCCTATCGTGTTCTCTTCCCTTGTTCGTGATTAATATGGCAACTCTCCGCGTCCGACATATGTTTTAGCGCCGACATACCCGTTTTAGTAATTCACATAAAACCCGTTATCGATATGTAGGGAACGAGAACACGATGGACGTGCTGGTTTTAGGAGCCTGGTCATGAGTGCGATTCTTCTATCCTTTCTCAGGCGTTTCCCGTTCCTTGTCACAGCGTTGCTCACCTGACTGATGGCTTTCATGCAATCTGTAGGCTAATGTCGCGATGAACCCTGCATGATTGATGCCCATGTCGCCCAAGAGCTTGAATCGCTGCGGGAGGCGTCATTAGCTGACTTCTCCGAGACGATTCCAGAGCCTCCTCGCGACGGAGGAGGGATATCAGGGAACCCATCCCCCCACTCGTGGAGTACGGGTGAGCCTAGCGATTGGGGATTCCAGTCGCTCACCCGCAAATGGCGATATTGAGGCAACGCCGCAGCATTCTGGTCAACTTGGCAGCACTGTCTGGAGACATGGCATTAGGTTCTCGCTTTCAATGGAATCAGGTCTAGCGGTCTAGACCCGCAAATTCACAGAGATCCGCGCAGTGACACGTCGATCCCTCTATCTGCCACTCAAGTGACGCAACCATACCGCTGCCGCCCGGTGTATTGCAGAGGAAGGTAGACACGGCTCAAGGGCACATCCCATCGCGTTCTTCCCATTTGTTGAGTGAGGAATTGTGCACTGTCTTCAGCGAAGCTGCTTCATGGATTCTACGGTTTCACGCCGATTCCCAACGAGATCGCTTTATATTCTTACAAGTAGCGGCTAGAGATTGTGTTGGGCGCCGACGACGGTACAGCTTCGTCGTCTTGCAATATCCACACTCATCTCTGTTGATTTTCGTACAGAGCTAGCACTGTCGGATTATGGCGATCCGTAGCCGGATTGGTGCCTCACTGCGACGCTTGGGTATAAGCGCCCGTCGCGGCGTTACTCCCAAAGGGTGAACCGCACCAGACCGCACCGCGAGCTCGCGGCGCGGCTAAAACGCAACGGGACGACAGCATAAATGAGCGTGCATTAAAGAAAGACGGGCAAAGTACATCTATACGAAGAAGCCGTATCAGTAGCGAATAGTCTCTAGGTGAAGGCCTCGTATTTGTGCTCTATAGCGCCTTGGCTAACGAGTACTGCGACCTGGAACGTCATGATACATCGGTCAGACGTCCGTGTACACCTTTTAAATGGGTACTGACTTGAGGTCTTCATTGTCGCTTCCAGACCCATCGACTCTTGTCTGCACAACGGTCTGGATCGGGATCTGGAGCTAGCGCAGCCCCACGTCAGCCAACGGAGTCGCAAGAGGCTCAAGTCATTGAGATAAGGACTTGCCTGTTGGCCGTTGTGAGGGCTGGACGTGGACGTAGAGCTTCCGGGGAAGCGAGGTGGGGACACGTTGCTGAGGTTCACCGAGACGACGTGGTCGCTCGACTTGATCAACGTGCGGGAGTTGAGTCTGCGAGCGTTTTCTAAATGATTGCCTCACGATAAACAGCGAGCGAGAAGACTCACGAGGCGAACAGCGCGTTAGTGTAGACTGCATATGCCCCAAGGATGGTCAGTCTATCCAGAAGACGTGGGAGCGACGAGACGGCACATACAATGACTCAAGACCATGAAGGGCGTGAGGAACACGAAGTTGTCAGGCATGATTGCAAACTGAAGTAGATTGTCAGAGGTCAAGTGGCACGCATCACGACGGCGTGTACATACCGTGATTAGGGCGACGCCCCCATCGGCACTACGTATGGTTTACGGCGAATGATGAGTAGTCAGCGCACGAATAGTACTGGTCCCAAGACATACACTGTCAAGAGGCCTGGAAAGGAGCGTGGTCAGACTACCAGGCCGACGTAAAGTCGAACGCACCAGTTGGACTTACCAGTGTTCACGGTGTACAGCATCAGACGGCCAAGGGCTGTGTCGGTCCTGCGACGCTACGGTTAGCCATGAATTCGGACCAAGGATGGCGAAACGCACCTAGCGTTGCCAGTCCTGGCTCCGCGGAGCAAGTTGAACAAAGTGCCCGCGACGGCACCGTCCGCGAGAACAGCAGAAGCGAAGTTGAGGTATAGATACACCTGGAACCACGGTCCGAGTGAGAAAGCACAGTTCGATACGAACGATCTTGACATACCTTCAGGTCGGGAAGTTCGCCCTCGCTCACTCGGAAACTAGCTGGAATGAGTCTCTGACTAGCAAAAGGCGACAGCGCAGTGGATGCCTTACCCCTTGACGGATAGAGCTGCGGAGTTGAGACAAATCAGCGATAACTCGAGGAGCCCTTCGCCCGCCGTACTCACCGATCCCACAAACTATGTATGAAGCACGCAACGTATCAATACCGCGAAGTCAGCTGCTGTTAGAGCCTACACGCACCAAAGTCGAACAGGGACAAGAGTGCCTGCAAGACATTCCGACTTCAATTCCGTTCTATATATGGAAGTAGGCGGCGAGGGACGTACCAAGACCCCCGTGATGATAGGGTGTTCATGGCTCACTGCGCGACACCTTTAGTCACGCTTCGCTAACGGAGTGATGGCACGACTTACGATGCCAGATACCCTTGATGTACATCCTACGAACGAGAATTAGCCGCGAAAACTACAACGAAAACTCACAGTAGGCAACTTACCCCCTGACCATGAAACTAACGATCGCCTATCACACAGGTAAGTCTTGTTCTTAGCGCCTAGATGATCATACCTACGGTCGACAGAACCATGGCCTATTTTCGCGTATTAGACCGGATGCCATCATACGTGAAAGACGATGATTAGACCGACGTACCACAAGGCTCCTGGGAATGTTCTCATGAGTATCGTCCACATTTGGACTGTAACACATAAGGCGTACCATAGTGGTGTGCTGAAGACAGACGGATCGCCATAGCGCGTAATGAAAGTGTAATAGAGCATATGTCCCATCAGGATGACATTCAACGAGTCGACTAGCCTGATGGTTTGGCTCAGTGAGTACCAGCGAAAGACGTTCATCGCGAAACGCTAGTCTTACCAGAGCGCGAGCACCTGAGTATCGTGTCAGTATCACAGCGTTTCAGGGACATGGCAGTGCACGTACGAAGCCCCTCATTAGGTTGGAGTCCTTTACGCCCCGGTTATAGTACATGAAGCCTTGAGAGCATGTGAGGCCGTATAATCTGTATCATTATGCGAGAACGAGTAGATTAATGGTTGATATGTCTAAGAACCAAGATAGTACTCACGTCGCGCCCACAATACCCCCAACCATCAGTGCGCCAATCGTCGGACTCGGGTCAGCCATTTCAGAGATCCTGGACTGCAGCAAAGCGGGGGAACGGTAACGAGAACTGCAGTGAGGTCCAGGAGAAAGGCGTCGTCCTACCCGCAGAGACGCGTCCTACGTTGTCAAGAGTGGGGAAGAAGAGAGTCGCGCGGAGACGGGAGCGGGGCTTTCTAGCCTCCGTTGTCGGCGACGCTACGACATATCAGGGCTCATTGAACACACAAAACCGTGGGCCCGCTATGCGAGCTATGCCCAGTACAATCGATCTCGGGCTGGAAGGGGATACACTAGGCTTTGGAAGTCATTTCATCCGAATGATAAGTCTGAAACACTCCAAGCCATGCGAGACCTCGCGGCGGCCTTTACCAAACATTATGCTTTTGCCGGCCGTCAGCAAGACGACAAGACATAGACGGGATGTCTATGATACCCGGCCCTCGACCCGGGCTTCGAACGGCATTGAGAACGGTAACTTATCTGAGTTCCACCCGCGTAGGGCTGCAAAACCTCGATCTTCGTCCAGAGTCGACATCGCCAGGTTCTAGGTGCCTCTACGAGATTGTGTGGTGAACTCGGAGCAGTGTAAACGCTCGTGTTGTCGTATATATCATCGACACTGGTTGTAACGAGTGGGACTGTTTCGCGCTTTATTACTAAGGAGACAGAGAGAAGAAACTCGTGCCAAAGAATCCTTGGGATAGCCGAGAGACGGCGGTCGCGGAGGCATTTTGAAGACAAGGTTGATGAACGCCACAAAATCCTTCGCAATGGACGATCTTGATCCAGGCACGGACGCTTCACTCACGTGTCTCCGGAGGTACGGCTGCGGAGCGCCGGGGCCCGGTACCGACGCCGAACGTTGCCTCCAACCACCATCGTCTATCATCCTCCACTGCCTGCTCGAACGTCCAAATCAATGGCTGCTGCATCCAACGCGGCAAGTAGCTCTTCTAGGCCCGGAGGTGCTGCAAAACCTCCTGTTGTCATCCCCGGCTCTGGCAATAACATCATTGTGAACCCTTGCCAAGTACGTTGAAGCATCAACCACGCGTCGCGATGGCCTCAGCTTCTGTCTCAGAGAGGGAATCCAATCCTTGAATGCATCCGAAACGTTGGCAAGGAGTTCGGGGAGATTGTAGCTGACTACCAGGTAGGGAGGACAACAGGTGTTCTCTTTTTGAGGTACGAGCACGCTCAGCATACGACATGGCAATGAGTCTGACGGCACTTTGTCAAGTCTGCGATATCACAGACTGCACCCAGAATACATTCATCAGCGAATAGAGAAACTGGGGCACTCATATAACCTGAGGGTCCTACTTCTTATGTGTGATGTGGTTCGTATGTCGATTGTCCTTGTGATTCCATCTCTTCGAACCGTTCTTGCAGAGCGAGCACCAAGAGCCCATACGTGAACTCACCAAGGTATTCCGTATCGCCCATAGCATTATCCGTACCTTGCTAAGGCATATTTCTAGATATGTCTAATCAACGAAATCACCGTGATGGTTGCATGGAAGTAAGGTCGTGCTCCCGCAACGATAACACGCTCACGCTGACCCCTTGACAGTGCCGAAGAAGCTGGCTATTACCTATCGACCTACAAACAATTTGAACATAAGCCTCCAGATATGATCAAGGAGCGCGTGGATAAGGACTATTACTCTATGCTACGGACTGCCCTCACGTCCATCAGCAAAGTGAACAAGACAGACGTAGAGACGCTCAGGACGTCTTTTGGGGTATGTTTCCTGTCAATATGCTTCCGTACAGTAGGCAATGATCTGTGTTCTCTTTGCAGAGCTTTGCTGCCATAGCAAAGGCATCTTCTGAGCAACTCCAGAATCTCCCAGGGTTCGGTCAAGTCAAGGCGAAACGCATACAAGACGCGTTCAACAAGCCCTTCCGCAACAACAGCACCAGCGCGCTACCCGTCAGCACGCAGCTCCAGCTTCGTGCCAGCCAACACTCAGCCTCCAGTCAGAGCGTGGACAAAGGCAAGCAGCGTGAAGGCGAACCTTCTCGACAAGCTACTTCCTCCGGCAGTACAGATGAAGACGGTTTGCAGCCGGTACAATTCACGGTTCCAAGTGCGCTGCGACCGCCTCCAGCGCCGCGACCTCGTGTTCCGCGTGAACCAAGCCCAGCGTGGGATATTGAACTCGACCTGAACGATTCGCCAGAGCAGACTCCAGAGACCGGGCCACCACCGGTCAGTGGCGCGTCTGCGACGTCTAGGAAGCGTCCGCCCAGCCCGGTATGGGACATCGAACTCGATCTGAATGCGAGCGAGACGGAGGACGACGACAACGAAGGTGAAGATGGGAGGAGCAGAAAGCGACCCAGAGAGGGGTCAGGAGAGTTCGGGGCGCCGACCATGTTGACCGGCACATGATAGGATTGGGGGATGCGCAGAATCGTGAGTTCAATCAACGCCGATCTTACTTGCATCAGAGCTAATTGAACGCATAGTGTCGTTGTATACTACAGTAGATGTCCCGCGTAGTGATAGCAATGCCAATATCACTCACCTGCCCATAGCTTCGCACACGTCAATGCCTGCCGGAGCATGGTGGCCGTGGTAGAGACGTTGACTGACATCTATCATTGGCGTCAGTCGTCCGCGCTACTGGCTGACTCGACTGCCTTCATCAAAGCCAATCGTCCGCGCTTCCGACTGGCACGCTGTATAAAGAGAGGACGGATGCGCCTTCAAATGACAACAGACATCGCTTATCTGTCTTCCCAGCATATCGCGTCACCTATGTCAGGCTCACCTGGCCTTCTCGAAGACCCTCTCTCGTATCCCGGTCTTCTCTTATTGCTCAAGGTGAGCTACATCGTGCAGCTTTCTGCCTGTAGTGCATATCTGACTACAGAACGTTGCCATAGTATTCTACTGGTTTGCGCCGTCTCTCATCCTCATGTGATATTCGCTCACGCTCTCCACGTATTCCGCGACAACAGTCAGCTGCCTGGCATTAGTTGTAAGTGCCCGATTCTGCACATATAGTGCAACGCCTCCACGATTAGACAGGTCCTGGATGTGACGGAAACACTCCGTGATGAGGTCAGGACTCAGAACTCAGGGATCGACTCGTCTGCGTGATCATACTGAAGTTCGCGCACCGTAGATCGCTTTGATGTGGCCCTCTAGACTCACACCCATGAAAGTCATATACTTCGTGAATCGCTATATACCACTCATTGAGATCGCTCTGGCTGTGATCTGTAAGCCGGTGATGCATCTATGTCCGTGTATTGTCTAGGCTGATCACCATACAAGTTCTTGAGCCTCAGCCTCTGCAGGTAAAGCTGGTTTCAATCTTGGTCATGCTCCGGTCTTTATGGGCGCACGGATATGTGATCAGTTTTGTAAGAGCTGGTGGATTACCCTGGCAGGTATGAATATCAAATTGCACTGGATGGTGACGACATACTGAATATGTCGGCAGTGCTCTATCTCACAGGCTGCTGTACGTCGGAAGGTAAGCGCCCATTCAACCTCTGTTACCGTATTAACTCTAGCCAGGTATCCTCTTTGTTCGCACACTGGCTCTCTGGCAATTCAGTAGAGTAGTATTGGGTATCCTCATCGCTCTCGCTTCCGTCATCATAGTAAGTAACCCCAGCATCGTCCTCTTACTGGTGTTTCAGATTCAAGAACCTCTTAGGTCGCCTGTATTGTCATTTTTTCGCATTTCTTTCATGCCGTTCGGTGTGCGTCACGTTCCGTCTGCACAAACTCTATCGTTGTCTGATACCCATGTCGTTTCGTCGTTAGATCCTACAACCGAACTTTTGACGAAGACAGGGTGCGTTATAGTTATCTCCGGCGACATATTCACTCTATGGATGTGGATCTATGGGTTCATCATGTTGTCGGAAACGGGTACGTCTTGCATCACACTCGATGTTTGTTCTCCGCCCGACGCTTTGGGGCGTTGTTGTTTCGAATCAGTTGTTGTGGCCTTGACTCTACTGCAGAAATACATGACAAGAGGTGCAGTTCCGTCATTCACTCTCGTATCTGGTATGCTGACTACTGGGCTAGCCACGATTACGAATCGGGACTTGTCGCCCTTACTGCACACCATGTATCGAGATGGTGCGTCCTATCATTGTCACGTCGGTAATTTCAACACAACTTTGCCATAGGAACCTTATTCTACGTCATCCTCTTGTTGGTTACTGTGGCCTCTGTACTTTGTATTAATATCGCGCAGGTGCGGTCCACTCTGCAGATGCTTTATGCCGCCTATTGATCGTGACCATGGATGTTCAGAAGGAAGTGTCTTCCTTGCTGCAACTGTACGTTCCGTAATGCGCCAACTGAGTACGCCACTTTCTGCTGACCGATATTTGACGGGACCAGGTTCCATCAGGCTGTCCACAGTACTCTGACCTCCCGTGTCCTGCTCAATCTTCGCGCGGCCGCTGTCCGATCGTCGGACCTTAGTCTAGATGACTTTCTCGTAAGTACGCCGATTGCGTTCGAGACGCCGGGCGTCCCACTGCGTCCTGGGTGGGACGACGAATACGACCCGAATGAGTGGCCTGAGGCAGGGCTTGAGTTGGACGTACCTACAGTGGGCGGCGGGCATATGGCAGGTCCGCACATGTATTGGCCTTCACAGTCTGACGACAACATGGGCGAGGCGACGATGTCACATGCGGTCGGAGATCACTCGTGAAATTCGATGGGCGGATGAGTTCCAGCGGTACGTGCATGCGCATACGATTAAGCATTCACTGATTGATAGTTCCATACGAACCATACCTACGGCCTCTACGGTCATTCAGTCATTGTCTAGAAGGTGCAGATTGTCCTGGCGATGTCTTATATCTTGTCACCGACCTCTTGGCCTGCGCGAAATCGACGTATGCTGCGTTATGATAACCTGTTGCCCCGGTGCCCTAACATGCGATGTTTCGGCCCTGCTGACTTCAATCGTGGGATTCGTTAGTGTGAAGCGCCAGCCACTAACCTTATCCATACGCTTGAAGCGCTTCTCGACTCATTAGCTGCTGCGAGTGAACTAATGCCATCGGAGACGCATGTAGCACAGGTTTCAAGCGCAGTTAGGGGTCGTCTCTTCAACTGTATATGCACCCTCGCTGACTAGCAATCTGGCTGAATATATAGGGGAACGATGTGTCAATGATATCACTTCTCGGCTTCTGGAACGGCTCGAGACCATATGCATGTTCTGACGCGCAGCGCTGAGATGAGCGGATTAGCATTGACAGCTGCGATGCGCTCGGTGAATCCAGGACCGCGATTCTCACTGCGCCGTCGCAAAGCGTCTCCATTGTTTATAAAGCTTGCATCACGAGGATCCGGCTGCGCCTTCTTCGTTTTCGGCTCTGTCGTGACCATGTCGGACTTGGCCAAGCTTCTTGAGAATGCGGCATCGCACTTGGGACTTTTGATGTTGGTCAAGGTGAGTGCAATGAGGGGCTCGTCTCGAGATCGTCACTGACGAGCAGTCATAGTATGCAAGCGGTTCGTCCATTCTACTCGGCCGTTCGAGATTCCGTACTGAATGATCATGTCGCCGAATTACCAAAGTGGGCTCGCTAACACTCGTCGTACGTGCTGTGCTGTATGCGGCTGTGTCTGCTCGGCAAGCTAACTTTGAACAGATTCTCGACATTGTGGAGACGTTCAGCGACGAGGTAAGTACTCTAGTAATCCAATCGTATTACTTGGTCTTGACGCGATTGCGACGGCCCGACATAGGTTATTCTGATGTGGCCATCCAAGCTGACCTTGATGAAGACTGTGTACTTCGCGAACCGGTACATGCCAGTCGTTGATATCGCGTTAGGTGTCGCTAGTGAGTCGTGCAATACGTGCCGTATACCGGCGACGTGACACTGAGGACAATGCAGCATTGCAAATTCACCCCCTACGAGTAATACCGTCACTCCTTCTCTTATAGATGACACCCAGTTCACTCAACTCCTCATAGGCGTGCGCTGGGTTATGGACCACGTCACTAAGTGAGCCCCACCCAAGTGTGCGGAAAGCANCCCCCCTGACCTCAGCTGTAGTACTATACCCATTGGGATCAGTATTATCCGAAGGTGCTTACACTAGTATACTTCCTTCAGCCTTGACTGAGACGCGCCTTCAGCGATCCTCGTAGTGCGGACGGTGGCCCTCTGGAACTTCAACAGGATAGTGCTGGGCTTCTTGACATTCTTGACTCTCCTGATCATCGTGAGTGGGCCATTCCGTTGGATGGTCGTCCAATAGGTGACCGAGATATTGATAGGTACCTTACATCGTTCTCGCGGAAAGATACCTACGACACCTGCAATGTACGCGGATTCGCACACATTCAAACATTGTCTGGGACTGCCTGACCGTCCTCGTACAGACCCTCCTCAAGAAGTCTTGGACATCACCGGATGTGTCGCTAGCATCTCTGATGGCATCAGTATATGGTTCTACGCCAGCATACTTTTATCGGAAACAAGTACGTGTACCATACCCTGTTTCCATATAAGTTGAACCGAGGCTCAAAGCTGTCTTCGCGTAGCTGTTGTTCTGCTGACAGCAATCAAGAGATATTCGATGAAAAGTGTGTATCGACATTGCCTCGACTGAAGCCATTAGCTAAATCCCACATCGCAGTGCGGGACCAGACGCTACCGCTCCTATTCCACACGATGTATCGGGATGGTGCGTGCCCGTCGCCTCTTCTCGGAACGTATGTGAACATCGCCGCCTGGCATAGGCGCAGGCTTTTATGCGATCCTGCTGAGTGTGTCGATTGGCAATATGCTATGCATGACGCTTGCACCAGTAAGACGACACTATCTCCACCTTCGCCTGCTGTCGCAACGCATTGACTGTATTCATAGGTGGAAGCGTCTTCGATGCTACAACTGTCAGTCCCATACATACTGTACCCCGTGATGATGCTCAAATTTCGCACAGATTCCACCATGCTGTACACAGCACCCTGACCTCCCGCGTCTTGCTCAACCTCCGTGCCGCTGCCGCCAGGTCGTCAGGCCTGAGCATGAACGATTTTCACCGAACCACGCATATCGCCTTCGAGGTTCCTGTCATACACTCCACTCAGCCGAACATCGCAGTGTCCGATATTGAATCGGGATCCTCGTATCTTGCCAGATGATATGATATACATACTGCGGCGTGGTGATGTACGAATTCGAAGCATACTAGACGAATCTGGGTCCAACGACACGGGGGCGGAGCCGCCTCCCTACGTGTCGTGTCGATACATTCTCTTCTCTTCTCGAGATGCGGATGACTGTTGCTTGTGGGTGGGCAGAGAGTGCGACGCAAACCCTCTGTCCCCTAGTATGCCTGGTGCTAGTCCTGTGCGCTCATTCGTACATTGGGACTCCACCGGGACGTCTGTAGTCCGGTGATCGACGTCCGCTCAGATCCACTTTAGCTGCGCTAACCCCGCATCATCAGCATGTGCATGTGTACAAGTGCTTCTTTGGCCTTCTGACAGCGTCACCCACAGCCGCTGGTAGTGTCTTACCGCCAAGGTGAGTCTTCAGTACTCCAACCGTCGTCGCAAGGTTGAATTCATGCTGTCGCTAGCTCTCGTGAATAGAGGTGCCTCATTGAAAAGCGATCATGATGTCGACATAACTTGCAAAGCCTGCGGGCATAGCCAGCTGCAAAGCAAATTGTCCGAATATCGCGTCTAGATACAATGAATCACTGCGCGCGCTCCGATTCACTGGCTTCGGCGGTGCACCCAGTCAAAGCATGCCCACTTGACACTATGGCACATTGTGATACAGCGCCTCGCTCTTCTACTCATATAACTGATGGATGCCCATCATGAAGGGACTTCGACTTTCGCTACGTCTATGATAACCTATGCCAGGCTTGGATGTACTCCTTGAGCATGCGTTGTATCACCTAGATTTGCTCGCTTGGGTCAAGGTGAGTCGTATTCGTACTACGTCGCTGATGAATGGATGACCGACTCGCATGCGCTCTTCTGTCTGTGAATCTGAATTGGGGCAGTACACCAGCGGTTCGTGTTGTATCACTAGTCTATTCTTCCTAACTTTCTAACCACGCTCCCTTATAGTGGCAGCTTTGACATGCGTTGTAAGTTCACCTTTTTGGTGGTTTACGAAGCCGAGTTCACTCAAACCCACCCTGCACAGGTCCTTGACGTCGCCGAAACGTTGGGCGAAGAGGTGCGTGGACATCGTGTTCGATCCTCTCTCTTTGAGCCGACCGATAGTCACAGGTCGCGCTGGTCTGGCCTTCACATATGAGTGCCATGAAGATGATATTCTTCTTGAACCGCTATATGCCCTTCGTCGACATCTCGCTTGCCGTGTATCGTAAGTGGCTCGCATCTTCCACGTATCCCGCCCTGAGCCTCGTCGCATAGTCTTCTTGGGCGTCCGCTCACCGAAGGTAGGGCAATATATTCCCCATGGCCCGCACGGCTCTTCTTGACGAAGCTCACTCGCAACGTTATAGATATGCTCTGTCCTGTGGCCCATCGTCGTAGGTAAGCACGATCCCAACTTGCTAACATGGGCCACCCTCTCAAATTTATCACAGCTCTGTACCCTCTTGGTTCTATCATCTCTGAAGGTGAGCGTCAAAGCGAGACAACCTCCGGACAACCGGACTCAAATGGCGCACAGTCATCCTAATGGTTCGGACGCTCGCGATATGGAATTTCCACAAGGCCGTTTGGGGCCTCATGATTGCTGTCGGTATCGGAATCGTGGTGAGTCCTTCGTGGATCCGCGCCGCTCATGACGCCCATCAAACGAGCCCAGATTCCATTCGTGTCTGTCATACAGCAATACTTTCGCAATTTGCACTGTCAGTGACTCGGAGATACTCTCTGTGCATCGTGGTGTCTTCCCTAACCGACCTCATATACCCAGATCCTTCACGCAGCGTACTAGAGTACACGGGCTGCGTAGCCAGCATCTCCGACAGCGTCGGATGGGTGTTCTATGCCAGCATAATTGTCTCGGAAACAAGTGCGTTCCCTTACTGTTCGTGTCCTTTGAAAGCACACTCACACCTCGCATGTTAGCTGTTGTCGCTCTTACGTTGCTGAAACTATATACCATGAAAGGTACAGGATACTGCGACGAGCTCTGGTGTCCTTTCCAAAACTGACACGCCATGTAGGAAGCCGAAGTACCCTTCCTCGTCTATTCCGTACCATGTATCGTGACGGTCAGTTCCCATGATCTTCCTGTATGGACATATTGCTCACTCACACCCTCTCTCAGGTACATGTTTCTACTGTGCATTACTGTGCATATCAGTGGCAAATCTGCTATGCATGAGGCTCGCACCGGTAGGGCCCTATCTCCTCATGAGTCGTATTGCCGTCAACTCAGACGTATACCCCTCCCAGGTCGAGATGTCCTCCGCATTGCAGCTGTATGTCGTCACTACACACTTCATCCTTTCATCATATCAGTTCTAGCAGCACATGTTGACACGTTCCTGCCCTTTCCACAGACCGCATCGTGCAATTCACAGTACGCTATGCTCGCGGGTGCTGCTCAATCTGCGCGCCGCTGCCGCCGGCTCGTCGGGCCTCACTCTGGACGAATTCAACAGGACGAGCCACATAGCATTCGACGTGCCTAGCGCTGAGTCTGACAATTCGGGGATGACGTTGCTCGACCTCGAGCTCCAGCCAATCTAGCTCGGCGAAAGGTTGTATCAGTATAGTGTACTATAGGCAGCAACAATCTGCAATTTGTGGTACAACGCGCGCGACGAACGACTCGGCGGAGGTCGTCAACATACTTGTAGTACTACCCGGTGAGTAGTTCCTCACAAACCGTGCCGAATGGAGAGTCGTTGCCCCCTTTTGGCATCACTCGAGCTCGATGGAGAGCCGGTCAAGATGTCGGCGAGGACTTCTCTTACCCTCACAAAACCCTCTTCAGCTGATTACGTATACATGCGCCATCTTCCTGCGACGAAGCCCGATGGGAAGACGTGACGCGAAGGCACGGTTTCCGCATCCATCTTCGAAGCAAGAGAAGCTGTAAGGTTGCTGTTTCCTTGGTCGCTTGCTCGAGAGAACGATCGTGCCCATATTCCTAAGGAGCGATCGATGACCCCAGAGGGGCCTCCGAGCACACCTGACAGTTTATATATCGATGTCAGAGGAGTCAGGACCGCGCACCACAGACCTAGACGCTGGTACCCGTACCACTCTGAGACCTATCCATGCCAACTGCCAAGGGAGGTTTCTCGGACTTCCGCCGTTCGACCAATGTCTCAGGCTGACCTCAGACGTTCGCCACCGCAGAAAGTTAGACCTCGAGCTTCAAGGTCCAGGGTGCAAGGTCCGAACGCCTTCGCGCGACAACTCAAGTCGATTTGGCCAAGTCCATAGACTCCCCGGATCGCGCTCAAGGTACCTGCTCCGCGCATGCAGGTACAAAGCGCGTGAGCTGGATTGCGACTACCAGTGTACTGATGCGGTCATGATAGGGACACGAGCTTCATAGATCGATGGAGCCCTTGCAATTGCGCCCAGCAGGAGCTCGTGTGTCACGCACTGCACACTAACCGACTGCTCTCTAGTGCAGCAGCAAGCTTACTAGGCAGCGCGCAGCCGGCATTCCAGGCGCACATGCCGCGTCTGTCGTGCTAGTGCTCACCGCGCGCTGCCGCTATGGTGCCATGGACAAACTCTCACCGCGCGTTCATTGTCTGCGCCTGTCCAAGAATGAGCTCACAAGGACCCACAGAGGCTAGAGGGCCTCGACACCCGATTCGCACGCATACCCGGTGTCCTGTACACTACCCTGCAGTAGCTCCATCTGGCGTGGTCGGTGGGCCCCCAATGTCGGGTACGCGCGCAGCCATTGTGGCACCCGGAGGGATCGTCGCCGGGGATATGGAACCTCGGTCGTGGCGGCACATTGTCCAAGGCTCTCATGTTTGTCGATTGATTAGTCGCGCGATACGCGTCGTCGCACACGCCGCCGCCACCCCCACCCACCACCACCGACGGCGCGCCGTACCCATGGATGGCTATATAAGGCTCATGAGACGGGTCGGTGACTCAGCGTATGGCCACATGGCCTACGTACGGCGCATAGATGACCAGCAGCAGGCCCGACGTGACATGTGTGGAAAGACGTCGACGTCCTGCGGCGGCGGCGGCGGTTCTGGGTGCGTTAAGCCGTTTCGAACACGCACACGTCCAACCGCTGTAGCTAAATTGCATCTGTGCCATCTGGCAGCACATGCGCATGCACGCTACTACTAGCCCCAACTTGAAGGTGAGCAGCGAGCACCGGGATCGTAATCAAATCGCCGAGCGCGCGTTGCAGCAGCCAGCAGCCGCCGTGCGCATACGCTGGTGGCTGATCATATGCATAACTGGAACTAGTCTCGCCGTCCACAGCTCGAGGCCAGCGCGGGACGCATCGATGATCATCTTGCAATCGCAAGAACTGATAGCGAGGCAGATACACACCACCATCCGTCTTGCCTGGCGCCGAGAGATTCAACGGCTCTCCAGATCGAGCTCGGGGATTCGCAGCGCGGTGGTCGAAGAAGAGGGGCCGTCATGACCAAGGTCTTGCGGCTGGCCCAGCGGGCAGCAGCGCCACGCCGGACAATGTATCTACAGCATACACCGGTGAGTGAGTGTTGAACCACCTCCGGGCCCATCTCCGCTCCCCGCCTCGCCGTCCGCATATCCCGGGCACGCGAACCGGGGAGTCGCACGTCGTTGACGTTGAACTTGGACTCCCGGGGCCCGCGCCGAAACGCGGCCTAAATGAGCGCGAGCTGCTGCTCCTTCTCGAGGCCCATTCTTCCACGCCAGAACGGGGGACACGGAGGAGGAAGCTTGTGCGGCGACGGCCACGTTCGCGAAGCGGCGAAGTCCTCTTGGACGCGGGCGTGCTGGGCGAGGATCTCGTCGAGGATGTGGGGGACGTCGAAGTCCTGCACCATGCCGAACCTGATTATAGCGAATGAGGTGAAGGAGGAAACCTCGGCGGTTAGCTACGTCATGGATAGGGCGCGTACGTCCCTCCGAATGTCCTACGACGAGCATTCGAAGGGATCACGGGTGGGAAGAACGCGAACGGGTCCACTCACCAATCGCCGTACGGGTACGCGAGCACATTTGCGGCATATCTGTACATCCAGTCGTCCCAGAGACGATGAGACGAATGAGACGCAGAAGGCACCACAAGTCAGCTCGAACTTCGACGGTTCATGAGAACGGCGCGAGAACGCACGAACGCGCCAGCGCGCCGTTCGCAAAGTCCGACCCACGCACTTGTGACCGCCAACGTGGGCGACTTCGCCCAGCACGACGTCCTTCTCGCCCAGCCCGCGCTTCGCGAGCTCGCCCCGGAGCGCGCGCGCGACCGCGCCGCCGCCCTCGCCGCACCTGCAGTCGCGCGAGCCGTGCGTGCACACGTACAGGTGCAGCCTTCTATCCAGGCTGAGGTCGTGTTCTCCCGCTCCGAACGCGCTCAATGCCTTCTGCGTGTGCGTCATTGCCGTCATCGTCGACGTACCCGCGGACGCGCCGTGATCGTAGCGGTTCTTCTCTTCTAGATCGCCGCTCGCTACGGAGCCCAGGACGAGCTCGCGCAGCCTCGCGTCCACCTCGTCCAAATTCTCCAGCGACACCTCGGGGATCTCAAGCCGGCCGTACCGGTGCGCGATCGAGAACACCGACGCGACGTACCGCTCCCTNCCCCAGCCTCCGATCCACCTCGTCCTCGCCCAGCCCGGTGTACCCCGGGTGCGCGCGCAGCGCGGGCGACCACGCAAAGTTCACGATCCCGCCCCACTGGCGCGCCTTCATTGTGAGCAGCCGCCAGATGCGCGAGCTCGAGCGCGAGGGGTACGCGCTGGGCGCGTCGTGCGTGTGCAGGAGGACGCACGCGAGGTGGAACGGGGCGGTGCCCGCGAGCGCGAGCGAGGACGGGCCCGGCTCCGACGATGTCGGGTTTGCTGTCCGCGCTGCCGCTGCCGTGGATTCCGAACGTACGTGTCGTGTTGAGAAGAGGCTCAGGTAGCGTCGGGTGCCAAGGGCGGTGTTGTCGTAGTGGCCGTCGCGTAACAAGCGGGACCGCGCGCTGGGCCTAGCTGCAGGCGCGAAGCGGAAATGGTGTGGCACGGCGCGGCGGGCGTGCATGACAGATGGGGAGACGGGTTTCAAGTGAAGAGAGAGGACGAGTTTCGGGGAGTGGTATATGAGAAGAAGCCAAGGTCTCGCGTCGCGCTCAGTAGGCTCATCGTCGTGCACGGCGTCGAGGACGCTGCTGACGTCGCGCTCCGGCATATCCACCGCCCCTCCGAAGCTCGGCCACGTGACGCAAAGGCTACGGCCGGCGAGCGGAGGGACCCTCGGCAGTCCGGCCGGCCCTGCAAGGTGAGGCCGGCCATATCGCCCAGGCCCGCTGCGGCCGGGAAAAATTGAGTGTTTGAGCGGAATGAGACTCGTGGCGCGGGGACGGAGGCCAAAATGGAGGCGAGTTCGATCAGAAGTCGCGGTGGCAGTTCGGCAGTTCCCTGAGTGTCCAAATACGGTAAGAAGGTACGAGAGAACGGTGGCTGAGCGTGCGCCCTCCCCTCCTGCACGCTTCCCCGCGCGGGTTGCAACTATGCCTTATCCATCCGCCCCTTGTACTTCCGCATTCGCGTTCGCTGCTCCACATGCATGGCGTCTGACCGCTCGCCGTTGTTACGAGCGACGTCGCGGTTGCCCTCGACGACGACCAGGAGGGGAACGAGCCTGCCAGCAGAGCAGAAGCAGGCTTGGACGCGATCCCGCGAAGCGCGCAATTTACTGGCGACGGGCATCTCGTCTGGAATCGATTTCGATACGCTGGAACCGGGAGCGGGGCGGGGGACGTCGAGGCCAGATTGTGATGGTTCTGGCAGGGAGAAAAACTCCCATCGCTTGTGGGATAGCGAACGCGAAGCAGGCGAGATGGCATCATATGTCCCAGGTCCCGCCTCGCAGCGGGCCAGCGGAAAACAAGAGAACGCCCGGGTTTGCCAATTAAAGTTTGTCAGAGGGCTGGGTGGTCGTGCATATATGCGCGAACCTGCTCGCCGCGATGGCATATCACTTCCTCCCCTTCTCCTCTTCTTCCGCACCCGTACGCGTCCGTCGTACTCCCTACGCTCCCTACCCGTCTCCTCTTCTCTGCCCGATAGCTTGCGCGTGCGCACCGTGGATCCGTGACTGCTCTCCGGAATGTCTGCCATAGTCTGGGCGTGGGCCGTCGTCGCGGTCACCTTCGTCTGGCTGGGACTCCAGCAGAAGTCGAAGAGGCTCGCACTCCCACCGGGTCCCAAGGGGCTTCCGCTGATCGGAAACCTACGCGACCTGACTCTCACCGGACTATGGCTTGAGGCCCGCAAGTGGGCCCAACAGCACGGTGCGTGTTTCCCCCCCGTCCTCACGCGTCGTACGTGTAGCATGCTGAGTGTATGCGCGTTGATGCAGGCGAGCTGGTGTATCTGCACGTGTTTGGGCAGGGCCTGCTGTTTGTAAATAGCTACGAGGCGGCGGTGGACCTGCTCGAGAAGCGGGGCGCGATCTACTCGGACAAGCCCAAGATGGTCATGGCAGGCGAACTGTATGTCGCTTCTCTCCTGTCTGTTCGCACTTCACATGTCTGACAGAGTGCCACAGGTGTGGGTGCGAGAACATGGTGCGCCACAGCCGCGGCCGAGCTGCATCGCAATTAGGATCTGACCTGTGACGTAGATTGGCCTTACGCCCTATGGCGATCGTCTCCGCCGCCAGCGCAAACTCATGCTCCAGGCGCTCGGCCAGAACAGGATCCAGGAATACCACCCCCTCCTCGAAATTCAGACGCACAACCTCCTCCAGGGCATCCTCAACAACCCAGATGACTCCCAGAGCATCATCCGCAGGTACACAGGCGGCCTCACCCTCCTCATCGTCTACGGCTACCGCGTCCTCTCCAACACCGACCAGCTCCTCGAGATGGCAGACGAG
Organism: Trametes cubensis; assembly: GCA_029747595.1. Taxonomy (NCBI): domain Eukaryota; kingdom Fungi; phylum Basidiomycota; class Agaricomycetes; order Polyporales; family Polyporaceae; genus Trametes; species Trametes cubensis. The sequence goes on from JAPEVG010000073.1 coordinate 54,228, forward strand.
AGCCTCGAGCTCCTCTCTAACCACATTGCCGCTGCAGGCAAGGTTTGGTTTGTCGACCTGATCCCGGCCCGTACGTGTTTGACAAGCATATCTGTCATTTATTGCCACTCACGCTCTGGCGCTCCGTGTATTTTCAGTCAAGCACATCCCTTCTTGGTTCCCCGGTGCTGGCTTCAAGCGCAACGCAGCGGTGTGGAAGCAGAAGATGGAAGCGTTCGTCAACGTGCCATACGATTACACCAAGGCCCAGATGGTCCGTGGTCAAACTAGATCCCATTACCGCGCGCTAACCTGACATCGCGCGCCCACAGCGTCAGGGAACTGCCGTGCCTTGCTACGTCTCGATGCTTCTTGACGACGCTGCCCTGGAGAACAAGGAACAGACCGTAGATAACCAGCGCGACTTCGACATCCGATGGACGGCCAACTCGCTCTATGCAGGTGAGCATTCCGCGCGCAGTATATGCGCTCGTATGCCTCGCGTATTCAAGTGACTCATGATGGCTGCCTTCGCGAAATCTTCTCCAGCGAGCTTCGACACCGTAAGTGACAATGCCGTACCCATTTGATAGGCTCAAGAGCTTACACCCCGGCGCATGGCTGTAGACTATCTCCGCGATTTCGCACTTCTTCCTCGCCATGCTTCAGCACCCTGAAATCCTGGAGAAGGCCCAGAAGGAGCTCGACGCGGTCGTTGGCAACAGCCGTCTACCCACATTTAGCGACCGGCCGAACCTGCCTTACGTCAACGCGATCGTGAACGAGACGCTTCGTCTCGCGTCGCCCGTCCCGCTCGGTAGGTCCACGCGCCAAGTCTGTCTAAATGAGAGTGCTAAATGCGGCGTTGCTGCTGCAGGTCTCCCGCGTCGTATTACCGAGGACAACGTGTACAAGAACATGTACATCCCGAAGGGCACCCTCGTTTTTGGCAACAACTAGTACGTGCTGTGCGCCATTTGTCAGTGGCCGGAGCTTGAGCTGACGCCCGCGGGTATTTGTGTTGCGCACCCTCTTGCAGCAACATGGCACGCAACGAGGCGATCTTCCCGAACCCAGACGAATTCGACCCTGAGCGGTACCTCGAGGAAGACATCGACGAGGCGACGGCGAAGCTGCGCGACCCCCGCAACTACGTGTTTGGCTTCGGCCGGCGGCGGTGTCCTGGCGCGTCCATGATCGACTCATCGCTCTGGGTTGCGATCGCGTCTATGCTTGCGAGCTTCGACATCCGCAAGGCCGTCGATGAATTTGGAAATGTTGTTGAGCCCGAGGTCGTCTATGACAACTCTGTCTTCACGTGCGTACCTACTTCCCCTTTACCATTTACCCATCCTGCGCAAGGCTCCATTGCCCTCGTCCGCGCCTGCCCTCTTTGGCACCCTGTTCGCGCCTCGCGCGCGAGGCCCGCTGCCCTCGCACCGTGCGCTGCGGGGGCGTGCAAGCCTACGGGCGGTTGCGGGCGTGGCGGATCCGACCAATTTATCGGGTCCGACGTGCAGCGCAGCGGACGCCGGAGTGACATGACGCTAACGCTCTTCGCGCCACTTGCAGGACGCTGAAGCCGTTCAAGTACGACATCCGGCCAAGGTCGCAGCAGGCGGTCAAGGTCATCTTGGAGGCGAAGGGCCTGTCGGACTGAGCGCGATCGCGCTCTCCGTTAGGCGACAACCTTTCAAACCTCCACCCGCCTCCACCGCACGTCGTACGGAGCAACCCTTCCCCCGCTCCCAATCCCAATCCGTACATGCATACATGTACATAGTCGCTCGACACACAGCATGGTTCCCCTCCCTCCTCCCTTCGCCGCGTCACTCGGACGGGCGTTGGGCTGGAGGAGAAGGCAGTGCCAGCGGTACCCCACATTCGTTTTTTGCGTTGCCAGTTCCTCACTTATTCGCCACTCGTATTAACTTGAAGTAGCGTAGTAGAACCCAACACCCCCCACCCTCCCCCTACCCTACCTCCACCTCCNGCCTCTGTCGCTCGCATTCAACATCCGATGACAGACAGCATGCATACAATGCAGGCTGCACGTCCTCGGACACGGAAAGTCGCGGCGCAGAACGCCCAACTTGCTTACCCCTCGGACTCTTCCCCAACCCTCACCCTCACCCACGCCCTCACCTACCCCCTCTTACCGCCAAGTTTTCCCGTTGCTGCCTGAAGTTTAGCTCTCTCGCATTCTGAGTCGCGTCCGTCAAGTCTCTCGGGTCTGCCGTCATCGCCGTCGTGCTAGCTAGTGTACATCTTCCGCCAGCAATGTGTAATATAGAAGAATTCCGGAACTCGAGCCTCACCAACGTCGAACTTGGAAGACTTGTCCCGCGGACTCCTGTAGGCGTCGTAGCTACGCCGCGATTGGAAGAAGCTGACATGTAGGCTGTAGCTGGTAGTAATATCTGTTAGTGCAGCTATATCTCGATCCCGCTCGTCTCCGAACAAGCTNCCCCGAATACCTGCCTCTTCGGACTCGACGTCGAGCTCGAAGGACGACTCCGTCGGCGTGGCGTCCAGGCCCAGCAGCGAACTAACTAGTCATTAGTATCGCGACTCTCCCGGGCTCGTATGGCACCGCTCTCGGACTCGGAGGGTCGAGTGGCAGCTCCATGGCAAGGCGTAAGCTAAAACGAGAGGATCCGTCATCGCTACATCGCTGCATTAGTTCGGGCCTGTCATTGCAGTATGTCCATCTGTAGGAAGTAGTATGGTCCATGGATTGAATCTTGTCCGGACATGCTCTGCTGCCGATGATGGGTTGACGCCGACGAGCACACGACTATTAGTGCCATGGCCAGGGGCAGCACTTGTCACCCAAAGGGTCCACGCATGATCTTGTGGGCGAGCGGTAGACGGAGTCGCTGATGATAGGCCGCTATGCGGCTGAGCCAAGCCCAAGCTATAATTCTTGTGAGTACATGTCGAGGCGTTGTAACTTGTAACCAACACGCCGTGAAATGGATCGTAAATGGAGGATATATGGAAGCACTGCGGGAGACCGTGTTCTATGTACGTACGTGACGAAGATTAAGCATCGTAAATGAGGCGTGAGTGGGTATGCACAGAAGCCACGGAAGGGAGGAAAGAAAGGGCGACGAGAGACCTGGTCGCTATTAGGGTGATACACACAGTGAGTGTTTCTGCAAACACGGACTGCGCAGTACCAGATGCGTGTATAGTAAGCAATGAGAAGCGTGGACGGAGCGCGCGTGTTCACTCGTATCGTCTAAATGTGATATCAGCACCCGACCCCAGAAGTCCAAGATGTTGCATAAGTCCATATGGAGCCCCCTCGAACCGCTCGGCGCACGCAGCAGGGCGTCACGGTGCGGCGCACCACTTAACGCTGCTCGGTGCCGACGTCCGCCACCGAGGCGGCAGACGAGGCAGGCACGGAGACGGGCGGGGTGAGCCCGTGCACCGTCGCCCGGATCTTGAGGATGTCGGAGCGCGAGAGGTTCGCCTCGTTGCAGAGCGAGCGGAAGATGGAGTCCTCCTTGTCGAACAGGTTCAGCGGCGTGTCGAACTCGGCGACCTTGCCCGCGTCCATGACGAGGATGCGGTCGTAGTACACTGTTTGGCGCCGCAGCGGCGAGACGGCGGGGCGGGTAAGTGTCAGGCTGAGGGAGCGAGGAGGTGGAATGTTGAGCGAGGTACGTACCGATCGTGTTCAGTCGGTGCGCGATGCACAGAAGGGTGGACGAGGAGAACTCGGTTTGGATTGTACGTTGAACCTTGGCGTCCGTCTCGACGTCGACGTTGCTCGTCGCCTCATCCTATTACAAGAGACTAAGCATCAACAACACGTCAAAAGTCAGGATTACTTGGGGATGAAACTGACCAGCACGATGATGCGGCTATTCTTTACGAGCGCACGACAGAGCGCCAGCAGCTGCTTCTCGCCAGCGCTGTAGTTGGAGCCTGGAAGTTTGTCAACCATTAGTACTCGCACTGTCATCCCGACGCCACGCCGGTGCCGGACATGTATCACTTGCCTTCATCGCTGACAGTCGAGGTCAGACTGAACTTTGCTTCAGCCACGGGGTCGGACGACCCGTCCCTCGGGAGGAGCCATGCGCGGCGGAGGGAGTCGATGAGCTCTGCGTCAGTGCGTGTCTTCGTCGGGTCGCTGCACGGCGGGAATCCGAATCCGAGTCAGCGTCGGAGCAGCAGCGAACGACAACAATAGATTAAGGAGCGGAGACGCACAGATTGTCTCGCAAAGTGCCCTTGAACAGAAGGCTGTCTTGCGGAACGAGCGCCAAACGCTGACGGAGCACGTCCAGTCCAATCTCGGCAGTGTTGCGCCCGTCGATCTCGATGGCCCCGCTCTGCACGTTCACTATCCGGAAGAGAGCCTGGAGGAGGGAGCTCTTTCCCGCCCCCGTTCGCCCCACGATGCCAATCTGCCCATACGCAGTCGGCAGTCAGCAATCACCGCGTTACCAAACCCTCGGGCAGACAGCCGACAGCGCACGCACCTTCTCACCAGGGTTCACATGGAAGCTCACGCCCTTGAGCACCGGAGGAAGACCTGGGCGATATGACATCTCGACGTCCTTGAAGTCAATCTCGCCCGCCTCCGGCCAAGAAGGAGGCGGATCGTTGGGCGTCGTCGTCGCGCCCTCGCTTGGCAGCTCGGTGTAGTACAGGATGCGCTCGACCGCGTTGAAGTTCTGTTCGTTTTGCGCATAGGTTTGGACGAGCAACGCTGTCAAGACAGGGGTGTGAGGAGCCATCCGAGCACGAAAGCGACGAAGGCGAAAGCTTACAGAACGTTTGCGTGACTGTTGTATTGCAGGGAGAATTGTTAGTGCGCCGTCCGAGATGAGGCGGCCGCGGAATCTACTCACTGCTCAGAGTGTACGATAGCACGACACCGATCTTGCTCGGGTTCACGCTGCTCCTGAAGCCGGCAGCGAATAGGCAGATGCCGAGGATGAGAATGTTACCCAGGATGTCAAGGCGAACGCCGAGCCACCGCTGGATAGCGATGGTCATGAAGTAAGCCCTGTTCTCCATGTCAAGGCCTTCTTCCGACTTCTTCACGAACCGATCCTACGAGACAATCAGCATTTGAGCGGACGTCCGAGGAGCATGTATAGATACTCACCTGGGACCGGTAAGCACGCACTGTGCTCAATCCAGTCAAAGTCTCTGTGGGATCACAGAATGGTATGTTGTGAGTACTGCGCTAAGGACGGCATGTCACACAAAAGTGAAACGAACCGGAGTACGCTGCGTAAAGCGCCGACCGAAGAAGGGAATCCAGTCGCTTCGTCTCAACCGAAGTACGACGGTAGTAGATGGCGGCAAGGTAGTACAAGAATATGAGAGGCACAAAGATGATGCCAAGGTATGGGAAGGTATAGAATACCAGTGCTGCCGTACCGATGACGGAACTACGAGCGCAGATCAGATCCAAGTGCCCACTTACGAATCTTCCTGATCGCCTTACCTGGCGGTAGATAGAAGCTATACGCCAATGTGAGCACGCGCTTCCTGACGGAATGGGGGAGTGTTAGACATACCTGAGCGGCGGTCATCGCGAGTTCAGTGTCTACGGTGTCCTGGTCCTTGGATAAACGAGACATGATACGACCTGTGCAAGTGTACCAGTTTAGACAGACGCGGCGACACATCTGTCGGGATTCACACGTACCCAACGGAGTGGTATCGAAGAACGCTACGGGCGATCGCAGCACAGCCATGAACGCGGTCTTGAACATCCGTAACCCCGCGGTCAAGCTCACCATACTGCGAGCAAAGTCAACTAAAATCCCGATCGAGGAGCAGCAATCCTTACGTACCTGATCGTAAAGCTCAGCGCGAACGAGAAAATCCCGCTCAGGATGCCGAGTGCGGCATAGATCCCCATATAGTCAGCCTGGTCGAAGCCGCGAATGCTTGAGGATGTCCAGAAGCCGAGGAAGAGGTTGTTTGCCACTTGAAGGAGGTGAGTTCGAGCCCTCGCAGATGACTTACGCGTACTGCCTCCTGCTTACCTTGTGCGCCCTGGGAGATGATAATCCAGAGAAGGATGGTGGGGAACACGTACCACCCTCCCGCAAACTTGGCGTACTTCCCATATACCGACCACGACACAGCACCAGTGAGGCGTTCCTCCGCCTGCATGAGCGTTTGGTGCTCCTTCTGGGGCCCTGCAGCAAGTTCGACCTTGGCGACCTTCTCTTTCTTCTTGGCCTTCTCCTCAGCTGCCTCTACAACCTCCTCTTCCTGCTTCTCCAAGCTGCCGTACTCCTCCATCAGGGCCGAGAACATACGTCCGTTGGCCATCAAGTCCTCGTATGTGCCCTGCTCGACGATCACGCCCTCGTCCATCACGTAGACATAGTCGACCTTGTCCAAGACATGCAGCGCGTGCGTCACGAGCACACGCGTCTTGTCCGCCAACGGCCCGTGGAGCAGACAGTTGTCGAGGAGCTTCTTGCCGACGTACGCGTCCACTGCGCTCAGCGAATCATCCATGAGCACGATGTCCGCGCCGGAGTATGCAGCGCGCGCAAGGGAGACGCGCGCNTTTCTGCCCGCCGCTGAGGTTGATGCCCTTCTCGCCGATCTCGGTCTCTTCGCCGTTGGGGAGCATCTCGAGGTCGGGCTCGAGGCAGCACGCCTTGATGATATCGCGGAATCTACAACCAGCACTGTGTGAGCGATGTAGAAGGTGAGACTACGCGGCGGAGCATACTTGGCTTCGTCCTCGGGTTGGCCAAAGATGACGTTCTGCCGGAGGGTGGCGTTCATGATCCACGACGTCTGGGGAACGTAGGCGGCGTTGGAAGAGAAGACGCACTGCCATGCAGTCGGGTCAGCGTCATGCACATATGCGAGTGATATGAGATAGAGAACGTACATCTCCGCGTGTCTTCCTCATCTCCCCGATCAGTGCTTGCAACAATGAACTCTGTCGCGAACGGTCAACAAGACCACACCAACGTGTCACAGTACCAACACACCTTGCCAGACCCGACACGGCCGACGATGGCCACGAACGAGCCCTTCGGGATCTTCAACTTGACGTCTTTGAGCTCGAAGGGTTTCTCTTCCGTTCCCTTCTCCTTCGTGTCCGCAGATCCCTCCGCACCAGCAGTCACGGGTAAGACTGGCTCGTCCTTCTGTTTCCTCCTGAACATCCTCCTACGGCGGCTTCGTTCCTTCTTCTCCTCGCCCGGCTTCCTATCCTTACCCTGACCCTGGGCGCCCGGCTTCCCGCGCGTGGTTTTCGCTGCAGCATCCCCTTTGCCGACCGTCTCCCACGTGAAGTCCGCATCGACGTTGAGCGCGAACTTGCTCTCGGGATCGATCACGTATGGGACCGCAAGCTCCTCGGCACGGAGGAACGCTGAGATACGGCGGAGCGCGACGAGTGCGTCCGTGGCGGCAGCGAGTACGAGAGGGAAGTAGGTGAGGGGAAGACGGATGATGTTGAAGAACTGCAGGGAACTGAAGATGATGGCGACGTCGAGGTTGTGGTTCGTGAGGGCGTAAGTGATCTACGAAAGGGTCAACACGATGCGATAGGTACAAGAGAAGACTAATCACGCACGAAAGACAGGACCGAGGCGATGATGGGAATGGCGGTGACTGTCGCAATCAAGGCAGACCGCGCGGCGCTGTATCCCGAGCATGAGCATACCTGCTATGCACACGGTGGCCCAAACAGAAACAAAAAGAAACGTACGCTAGGCGTCGAACGGTGCTGACTTCCCGCTCTCGGACGCTCCCAACCTGGTGTCCATAGAAAGATTCCCATGCGTAGTACTTGAGAAGCCGGATGCCCGACAACACCTGTTCAGCCCTTCAGCATGGTTTGGCCATAGACGACGAAGTAGATGGACGGACCTCAGTGGTCATGCGCACGCGCTGGTCGGTGAGTACGACGCCTTTCTTGCGTTGACCAAACATGACCCGTGCCAACGTAAACTGCACCGGAAATCCTATGATGAGGACCTACGCTCGAGTGTGAGCAGAGTGTCAGGAGCAGGTAAAAGCCAGACATACCGCCAGGCCGACCAGCGCGGAATACCCCAGCTAGACGCGGCTCCGTGAGTCGTTTAGAAATTGTGCAAAAGGAATGGAAGCATACGTTGCGGATGAGGAGACCAACTCCGATAGCAATCTGCGGAGTAACACTCAGTCCATATACATCGTCTGTATTTGCATCATGACAAGCCCTCACCTGGATTGGAGCCACCCAAAGGCTATATAGATGTTAATATGTCGTCGGAAGGCACCTACCGTGTCGCTCAAGACTTACTTGTGAATGTTAGCTTGGTTGCGATCAAGCCTAGTGGCGTCCGTCGAGATCATAGTGGTGATCTGCCCGACGCTGTGCTTCAGCCGCGCACGGCCGCTGAGCCGAAGCGACTTCCTGAAGATCGCTCCAATCAACTAAGAGGAGGTCAGTGACTCGGAGTCATTGCGTAGCATAGAGTACGGCTACGAACGCTGGTTCTGATCACCAGACCATTTGTCATCGTGACTGCGCACACTGTGAGTCATAGTGAAAGAAGGGGATGCCGTCCGACGCGTCACGCACCCATCTGGTAGTGGTTCGATAACTGTATTACGGGGACAACGTGTGAGCGGGCTCGGAGACCGCTGAGGAACTCTCGCAGGGAGAAAGACCCACCAGACTGGACAGCTCTGCGTGTAGAGTGAGTGGTACGACCTTGCTAGTCCTTATGAAATGGTAGAGGACGAACCTTGCATGGCGAAGATTGCAAAACCAAGGCCGATACCATACCCAATGCCTTGCGGCTTCTGCAGCCCAAGCGCAGCCCGCTCTTCCTCGCTTGCGCGGAGGTACACATAAGACTTCGTGAGCCACGTCAAGAGAACCTGGTTGACCAGTGGAGTCGTAGTGTTGAGCGTGTCTGGAGAGTATGTCTTGTGAATAGAGCCAATTGAATCTCGGAGCGTTATAATCACCTGACGCCAGCTTGAACATGCCTGCGGTCCACCATTGAAGCCAGAAAACGTTGTACAGTGCCTTGACGAGTGATGAGTCGTATTTAGGCTGCTTCCCGGCAGGTGTCTCCGGAACGAAGTGGTGTGTATCTTCCGGCTCGCCCTTTTCCGTATCTGTCTTGTCCAATTGTCCTTGTTTGGTAGAATTTGATGTCTGACGGGAGATGCTGTCGCTCCCTCGTCTTCTTTTCGCAGGGGCATCCTCATTATCAGTATCAATGAACGCAGGACGTTCTTTAGGAGGACATCTTCTGTAGAAGGCCGTCTCTACTCGCTCGGTGACGTTATTTGTCAGGCGCCACTCAGGTAACTGCCAGAAATCTGTGATCGAGGAATCCATCGATGGTGAGAGCCATTTTAGACCGAAGCGGATATTGCACCCACCCTCTTGTTGCAATGGTCGGGAGAATCCCACAGATAGAAAAGGAGCGAGCCATGAGAACAAGAGCCTCGATAGCGGCCTGGAAAGCACGATGTGTCAGCCTCAATGACTACAGAAGTTCTATACACGAGAGCCGCTCGCTCGTCGTAATTTTTCGACGTGAAAGCTGCTCGTAGAGGTCAACAACGCCATGCACTGTACTTACGAGGAGGTGAACTCGGGGACTACCTTACCCTCACCAAAGGCAGGAGGGGCAGGCTTTGGGTGGAGAGGATTCCACATGGCGCGTTGCTAGGAACGCGGCTAGAGTTGAAGGAGAGACTGAGTGAGTACGGGGCTGACTTGAGCGGACGGGGAGGGGGTACTAGGCATGCAGTGTGGCATTATAAGTACTCTATACGCGCGGCTGACCCGTACGAGATGTGCATTGACTGCAAATGGACCGAACCACACACGCACACATCTCCGGCTCCCAACAAGGACGCAACACGACCGGCACACAGCCGGTCAGCCAATCATCGTCCTTGGATTCTTTTCCGAGGACGTGCGGCCAGTGCCGAGGGTCCCCGGAGGCCTAGATGCTGCGAGCACATGACACAAGTTGCTGACGTCCCTCAACGGGCCCCCCGCCGAGCGCCTCCGCCATGCCTGACCCCGGACTCCCCGAGCTGGGCGCGCAGTCGCCGCCGTGTGATCCCCCGCCTCCGCACCGCCGCCGGCCCGCCGAAAGGGCGGGGAAGGCCCGAATAGGCAATGCTTTGAATTTGGGCGGACTTTGAAAGGACGAGTGGGCGAGCTGAGTCGCTCTTGTCTGGCCAACTCAAGCTTTCGCTCTCCTTGCATTCATCCATCATGGCCTCCTGCTGACTGCCTTGCCTGACTCCATCTCGACCCTCTCAACGCATGTCCACGTACTCTATCTCTCATTGTCGTCGTCTACGTATCCTATTCGTCTATTTCTCACCGCGATATTCTCGGGCGTTTCACATTACCCAAGGATGAGTGACAGACTGGACCGGACCCCTTCGGTACGTCGTGTGAATTGCTCTTGGCTCACCGCAACAACGTCTATACCTTCATGCGTTCAGGCGGACGCAGATGGCCAAGGTCTCTTCTCTCTCGTGGAGGCAGCTACCATCGCCCGACCTATTCCCACGCGCAGGGAATCCTCCGCCGACAGTGCCTTTTCCCCTGGCAGCTACAATGGTCCCAGCAGCTACACAGCCGGTAGCGGTAATAGCCATGGCGGTATTAGCAAGGCGCATGCTGCTATGAAGCACCGCCGACTATCCTCTGCGGGTCAAGCTAGGCGCAGGCTGAGCGATGCACGGGAGGCTACTAGTCGTCCTTCGTGCGTTACTTGTTTCATTGAACCTCCTCCGGAATCCAATATGTTCCTTTCAGACCAGTTATGCTCCAGACTGCTGCCGCAGCACTGTCTTCTCTGGCAACCCTTTCTCTCTCCGGCTCTCCACCGCCACCGTCTGTTCCGCAAACGAATGGTTCGTTTGCACCTGCTAACGGCCAAATGTCCAACGACAACGCTACCAAGGTCCCAAAGCAGGAGGCCACCGATGAGGACATCGTTCCAGATGAACCTTCTACGGCGCTCCCAGCGAAAACGGAGATTAACGGTGCAGGCATCAGCGTCACGAAGACCGGTAAGAAGAGAGGTACCATCTTCAAGTGCGAAAGTTGTTCGAAGGTCGGTGTCCAACGCTTCTCTTCATCTCTGACGTGGCATACTTGTTCGGAGACCCGTATGCAAGTACATATCCGGACATGCTCGGCCGTATTTTGGAAGGCCGAAGAGCTCCTGCGCGCGCTGGCTTTCGACAGAGCCGCTGACATATGATGCCAGGTATACCGCCATCCGTCCTGCCTCATCAAGCATCGCTGGGAGCATTCGCCGCACTGGCGTGAGGCCTCCAAGTTCTTGCTCAGCAAGCACCAGCAAGTCCAGTTGCTTGAGGTAGCTTGTCTGCGATATTCTGCATAAATAAGCGCTCAATCTATTTCTAGGCTGCGGCGATCCTCTCACATCTGGACCCGGCAGCGACGGGCGGGCGCTCGTTGCCCGAGGATCGTTCCATGTGGCCGTCTTTCCTTTCAGGAGGCTTGCTACCTCCTCCGTCCACCGCGAATGGAGCTGTACAAGATGATACGAAGCCTGGCTTGAAGGGTCGCTCCTCGTCAGTTTCGACCTCTTTCGAACAGTCAACGATGCATCCGATATCGAGCTCCGTTCCGGCCACTTCGCTTTTGTCATCCTCATCTGGGACACCCGGCAGAGGCCCCACGCGTTCCCCGTCCGCAGGTCCTCGCATGCATGACTACGCATTGCCCAGCTCTGGTGGCATTACTCATGTACGTCCTGGAGTCGTCGGAGTGCCCACGACTGCTCCCGACGTAAACGCTGTCTCCGCTACCAACGGATTTCACGCCGCCCAGCAGCGTTCTTCCCCCATGCCGGTACCCACTAGTCGGGACGCCTACCGCGAACCGCGCGACGGTGGCGGATACAGTTTCGTCAGCGCGAGCGGAGCGTCGACCTCTGAGGCTTGGAGTTCTCCCGTCTCGGTTGGGTTTGCGCAGTCCTCTTTCCGATCATCCTCAGCCGCGTCATACTCGGCTTCGTATTCAGCGTCCGGCCTCGAGCGCTCTTTCTCGTCGGAAGGTGCGGGTGGTTGGAGCCTCCCGCGCTCGTCTGTGCGCTCCGGCTCCCTCTCGCGCAGCCGGAGCGGCAGCGTGGACGAAGGTGACTTCGTCGTGGACGTCGACGGCATGGCTGACGACGGCATGGCTGACGACGGCGAGGGCGCCGGCGTAGGCCGCTTCGGCTTCACGTCGCGCAACTGGAAGATGGACATGGCGCGCAACGGCAACGGCAAGATTGAGGAAGAGGAGTGGGACGGCATGGAAATGGAGATGGAGATGTGAGTGTCTAGATGCGAGACGCTGGAGCGATGCACCCGCGCGCCAGGCGCGAACGCGAGCGCGAGGCTGGCAGGACGGATGGATGAGCGCAGCAGAAACCAATATCACAATGCGATGGACATTCATGGGTATGTATTGTCGTGCCAAGGGGCATTTTTTGTTTGTTTGTGTACTTACGAGAAGTAGTCTTTTGTTTTTTCGTGTACATAAGTACTAGGCCTTCGTGGAGAGGGCGGGGACGGGGACGGGGATGGGAAGGAGCTGGAGGTCACTATGCGTTTTCTTCTTACTAGTCACTTACTACGTACTACTCTGATAGCTACATCTTCGCCCATGTACATGATTACGCGTCGGTGTTGTCCTGTTGTGCAACTAGTACATGTATTCCGCTGTACTTGTCTCGTTATATCTATTCTGTTTATCGTTTGCGCCTGGCAGTCCGACGTTCATATCCGCGCATGCTTCTCCCGCGGCCGCTGAGGTGCGCAACTCAAACTCCGCGGCCGCTAGTACATGGATGCTCAGTACGCGCATCAACAGCGCGCACGGCACCGCCGTGTTGGTGTCAACTCGACCACCACTCTGGCACTCATGCTGGATCGCACCTAGCACGGGCCTCCTGTACAAGCTTGACGGCATTACCGGACCTCAGACGGATGTCGCACGGGAATTCAGCAAAGAGCCTGCACGCCGACGATCAGCTCCTCCGACAGGCTTGCGTTATCGAACTGCTCACCTGAACGTCACGTCGACGTATTCAGGCTTGGGCATGATATCGTTCCCCTCCGCGTCCTCGGCCTTGCGGAAGTCGAACGTCGCGAGCATCCCCGCAAAGACGAGCCACAGTGATGACTCGACAAAATTCGCTCCTGGGCACCTCCTATACCGTGCGATGGTAGGGACCGCGTTCAAACATGAGTAAGCGGTGTTTCGAGGTAAGGGTTAGGGGCGATCGGAGCTGCAACGAACCTGCGCCCGAAACCGAAGATGTAGCTCCGCGGATCCCGTTTCTTGGCGGTGGCCTCGTCCACTTCCTCGAGATACCGTTCGGGGATGAAGTCTTCTGGATTGGGAAAGAGCTCGGGGTCGCGGGTCATTCGCCTGTTACGGTTCGTCGTATGAGCAAGTACTACGCTACGCAACACGCCTGTAGGTTTGATGCAACGACGTGCGAATGCTCACCAGATGTTGGGGAAGACGAGAGTCCCCTTCGGTATTGACATCCCGTTATAGATGTCATCTTCATCCACGCGATGCGGAAGGCCTAGTCAACATGGCAGTGAGGTTCAGAGTTTGACACATATAACATTATAGCACTCACCGAGCGGAACAGGCGCAGTCCAACGCATGACCTCGCTCATCAGCGCATCGAGGTATGGAAGCATGGGACGATCGTCCAGCGTAGGCAGGCGGCTACCTTTCAGCACACTATCGATTTCCTCCTGAGCTTTGCGCGCAACGTCGGGGTATTGGACCATGGCAAGCATGAAATGGAGGATCAGTGTGAGATTCTAGAGGTGTAATGAGCTAATACTGCGAGTGCGTGTCTAGCACATGTGAAGCAAGCATGCACTGACCGTATCCAGACTAGCTGTCCACCGAAAAACGCCTCATGTGAGTAGCTTGCTTACTTGTAGATAGGACTTTGACACTGACCAATGTACAGAGTTGCCGCTATCCACTTGATATCTGCATCGTCTTCAGGACCAATAGCCCCATTTTCCGCAAACTTGTCGAGCAGCACTGCACAATAAGAAGACAATGCGGAACTCTTCTCCTGGATGCGCCCATGGCGCGCGGAACGGGTCGGTCAGTATTCTGCTTGGTCTACCTGTATTTGCATCGCAGAATACTCACCGAGCTATGTTTAGCCCACTCATAGGGCATGCGAGCGGACTCCTCAATATGCCTCTTCCATGCCGCCGCCGAGCGTTTGAAACCTGCACCCGGGAACCACGCGGGAAAGTGCTTCACTGCTCCAGATACCCGCGACGTCCAAGCAAGAACGGGTGACAATTCAGTGGAACTGGTAGGTCAATTGATGTGCGGCACGCTCACACGCGGGAAAGACGTCGACCAGCCAAAGGCCGGCGCCCAAGGAGGCAATGTGGTTCGAGAGCAGATGAAGGGTCCGATTCATCGCCCGGAGGTATGCATCGTCTTCCGAGTCGACTGTATACCCGTACAGCATTGACAGGGTCTGGCTCCCTATGAATCTGCCGAAACATAGGAAACTGTCAGCGAACTCCGGTGCTTCAATTTCAGCGGACAGCACATGATCACCTCTTCAGGTGTCGCAGGTAATCCTGCGGCGACCCGGACATGCGCTCCAAGAACGCGTATGTCTCGGAGATCACCACCGGTCTGTACGCCTGTATACTCGCTGGGGCCAGCGCATACTGCATTAACCGACGATGTCGCCGGAACAGAGGCCCGTGCTGCGCGAACGCCGTCTATGCGAAGTCGCGAACAGATGTCAAGGGTCGGGTCCGACCGCGAACGGGAACAATCATATCGCACGCACGATTTTCTCACACCCGCATCTGTGTGAATAGAAAGTGAGTTCACGGTCACCTATCGGCCTGGGAGGGGGCAGGGTCGGATAGGATGAGAGAGATATGCTCACAGCTCGGAACACATCACTGTGTACGGCCTCCCTGCATAGGCTCCGCCGCGTTTGTCGAGCAGGTCGACCGTCGCCTCGAAGGTGTTGAGAAAAAGGATCCCCTGACCGAATATGTGCAGATACACCACATCCCCTGCAACCAGATCCACTTCGTCTCAGTACGTTGTCGCGCTGGAATAGTCATAAGAGCTCACCATACTTGTCAGCCCACGTATTGACCCGCAGCCAGAGCTCCTTCAAGGTAAAATCAAGCAAGTTGCCAATCAAGGGCAAGGGCTTTGGGCCCGGCGGGAGCTGTCTGCTTCTGCCTCGGATCCACCATTGCACAAAAACCAAGAGTAAGAACCCGCTGACGAGCACTAGAACATCCATTGGAGAGCGCGAGGTTGCCAAAAGAGCACGGGGTGGAGTGGCCGAGTAGCTCGGAGGTGCCTTATCATCTTCTCACTCGCCGCCCTGGGTCTTTTAAAGACGTCCGGACTGCGGCGGCGCAATGTTTCTACCTCAAGAGTTTGATGGAGTGTCCTGGATGCGAACAAACTCAGTGCGGCAAGATATTGCACCCTCCGGGACGTCTTGCACCGACAATGGTCGACTAGCCTCGGAACTTCGTATTAGCTTGTCTGCCATTCGGTGGCAAGACGCCGTGCATGGCCACGAGAAGCTGATAGCAAGAGTGCGGCAGGGCAATAGAACGGGCGTGCCTGGGCGATCCACGGCTCTGGGGAAGCAGAGAGGTTGAGCGCATCGCTTGCAAATCGGGCCTCTCAGTCACCGCTCCGGCCCATTCGTACCTCCTGAACATGACATCGGACACGGAAAGTCATCAGTGTCATCGTACTACAGTGATGCGAGCCTTACTTTCCTTGCCGCACATTCACTTATCGCATGGTGCTCAACGTCTTGCGTGCCAAGCATCAGAGTAGCTCAGAACACTGGCAGCCAATTGATGCCGGGAAAAGGTACCGAGTAGGCAACCGCCAGAAGCGATTACTACTGAGGAGAAGGCGACAAGTTTCCATTGATTCCTTTGCTTCCTAGCCATCTATTGTTACAGGGATAATGACCCGATGCCAGCCTGTCGCACTCTAGCGCCTTACGGCGTGGTACGAAACAGTCAAGTCAGACACGCTCAGCTGTGGTTGGTTACTAGACAAACGTACCTGTGACGCTGCCCCTGCGCTTCAGAGGTGCTCGGGGCCAATCTCGAGAGAATTCACGTCGACACCGTCTTTGAACCAGCGATCCTCCTCGGATATGGCCACGTCGTTACCACTCATCTGACGTTTGCGCATAAGGCCATCGTCATTGAACGTCCAATCCTAGGGCGCCGTCGAGCATCAGTGCCGTGCTTTCGGATGAAAGTCCAGGAAACGTACCTCCAAGCCGTACGTGCGGTACCACTGACGCTTGCCGTCGGACTTATCCTCGTACCATTCATAGAAGAACTGTTGAAAGGATTGTGATCAGCATGAGAGCGCTCTGCTTATGGCGTCAGCCACGCACCTGAACGGCAATTTTGTTGTCGGTGAAGGCAAAGAGGTCCTTCCTGAGACGATATCCGTTCTCCTTGGCCCACTTCTTAGTGAGGAAGTCGACAACCTCTGCACGGCCCTTGAGGAACGTGTCACGGTTGCGCCAGATGGTATCGGGCTGTTGGGAACGCCGCAGCGCGTGCGGTGATGAACACCCAGAGTATACGATGAGGCACAACGTGGACATGAAGAAAACGAACTGTATATGCCAGAGAGACCCTGGCAGGATCTCTGGTGTTCCATAGATCCTGCGCTACCTTGACCTTCTGGAGGGCCGTCTCCGCCGTGAATGGGGGCACAATAGGGGCCATGTTGCTAGATATGTGCTGTCTTGACTAGAACGAGCTGGAATGCCTATACTGCACAGTGAATGTGCCAAACACTGATGGTATCTATATACTCAGGAGTGTGGTCAGGAATTTCGAATATAGAGATGAGCAAGCAGAGTTCGTGACTTTGGAAGTGAACACCTGCGTCAGCTGATATGCTGACAGCGAAGAAGTGAGGAGTAAGTTACTAAGTACTTTGTCGCGTTTCAGTCACCCATGACTCTGAAGCTCGCGCAATCGACTACATCATCGACCACGGACCACCGCGGCCGAGTTCAGAGCGCATGCACAGGGATGGCCTTAATGGTTCTGAGTCCACACTGACCGTTTGTGTTCAAGCGTAGAGAGTGGCTAAGCGCTCAGCGCCATAGCAGAAGCATCGCCGCATCGACCGTGAGCTCATGCACATGGCCGAACCCGCGGATCCATGATCGACTGCGTATCCCGTCCACCCGAGATCTTGCCTCACACTTGCATCTGAACCCGCCGTCGATGTGACCATTCCAAACCAGAAACTCTGCACCACGCTGATGAGCTCACGACCGACATCGTCGCGATCGCACACCTGCGATACGAGTCATGACGCCCACCACGACTAACGTTGACGGCATGCCGGCCCTCCTTCGTCAGCGCGGTGATTTGGCACACAGCGGAGTATGCCCGGATGCGTGATCGCGATAGGGTGGTCCCAAGCTCGCGAGGGACGGCCAATATGAGCACAGCTGCATGCGCTCAACGCTATTTCACTGTGGGTATTAACCACGCCACCCGAGGCAGGCCGAAGTCTGGTGTATGCATGGTCGCGCCCAGATATGCGCGCCTCCTCCACCGGCATTCTTCGTCTCGTTGCTGGTTAGTGACCGGCGAGTGTGAGAGATGTGCGGGCCATCGTAGGGCGGGCCATTTACGTAGCCTCTGCATAGCCGAAGGAATTTCGACAGCCCATATTCCTTCGTGCGACCGAAAATCGCTACAGACGGTTCGTCGTTGCCAGCTTTCGAGACATCCCCAAGCCCGGACAATGCGATATGGGGAGCAAGGGAAACACTGAAAATCAAGGGGGCTGCGTCTATTCATCGAGGTGCCAGACGAGACCGTGCCAATGAGCCACATACCTATTCTGACGCCGCTTCGAGGGGAATCATTCAATTTGCAAAGTTCTCATCCACTTGCCGGTGCCACAAACATTCATCATTCACTCACTTGAGGCCACCGAAGGCTTTTGTTGATGAGCGAAGAGTTCCCGGTCATCTGTACCTTGCTGGATCGGATTGAGGATCGGATTGAGAATTGAGGGGGAGTGTAGATGACATTGACATGTGCTCAGTATTTCGAGAGCCGTGTACATACGGGTACGTCGTGCGATCCGAGGTTGAGCGCCATCCAAACCCAAGTGGGCGGCATCTGCTGCGTTGGCTGTGCGCCTTGCCGGCGGATGAGTATCGCCACCTAGTTATCAGCGAACCATGTCAAACTATTTTTGATGATCTTCGAGGGGCAGCAGCCAAGGCGTTCGTTCACTGCCGGCCTGTTCTAACCGCGCTGGATGGAACATCTACCAGCAATGAGAGCAAGGTTTCGCCACGGCGCGCCGCTCATGTTGGCTGGTCGGATTCAAAACAATTTCTCCGCAGTCGGGAAATGGAACTGGAGAGGCCTCGCACGTCGAGTCAAGAATGATACCCTAAAGTCATCGTGAGTCCGCGCGGCTCGAAGCAGTTTGCAAAGCTCGAGGGCATGACGTGGAGCACAGCTGCAGTGTACCGGGATCGGTACCGCGCTATACTGTAGCAACGCGGTTAATCGCTGGAGATTACCTCGAGGAGATTACGGGTTGTTGCCAGAGAAGAACATAAGCTGGCTTCGTGACGCCTAGTTGCAGAGGTCTAGGATGAGTAAGACGAAGGGAAATGCTTGCCCGGAAGGAGAAGGAACGGTAAGACGCGGTGGTAGCAGCAGTGCATTTCCCGAGTCTGTCGGGGCTCGGCGGCATCTCCCGGGCGAGCGCCTGGATTCCGATGGGCGCTCGTCCACTCTCGAAAACGTACACCTGCCAGCAACGAAACATCTCTGAACATGTTGAACCACTCCATATGGCCGCAGTAGCAAATGCACCCGGAGTAAGTGCTCTTCTGCAAGTCAAATCGGATGCAATGGGGTCATCAGCCCGTCAGGTACCCGGACAAAGTTGGCAGTCGACGTAGGCTTGCTATAGTAGTATTTTGTGCGCGCACGGTGGGACCTTCTGCCCATGGCCCATACGACCCGGGTGCGTTGCATCTCAGTGGCGATGTCTACACACGCCGTGTTTTTGCTCGTCCCATCTCTCCCCGGACTGCGCAAGCTGGTCGAGGACACACAGTTCATGGAGCATTGACCCGGTGATGTGGTACATCGCGTTTCGCCAGCTGCCCGTGCCCGGCAAGTGCTGCTGAACACGACCAATGCGGATGCTGACCGCGGCATATCGAAGTCGCCTTTGTTTCGCGAGCCCTTTGCCACGCTGTGCCCATCTTGTGTTCACTTTTGGTCGAGATCCTATCGCAATTCTGCTGTAACGTCCGACGCTGGGCGCTCCCGCGGCCTGCGGGACGCATCGGGAGGGTGATCACGGCTCGCGATGGGCTGGATTCGACTAGTACGCTACTCATTTTTTACTCTTTTCCAAATACTCCTTCGTAGCCTTTCTCACTCTGTGTGGTTATGAGATGGCTGTGTACGTCGTCTCCTGATCTGAGTTAGCTCCGCACGAGCGGGTGGCTGTCTTACAGATCGTAGACGGCTGCCGCAATGGTGCCTGACAAATCAACGTCCTCCTCTCGCGCGGCGGCATGGCCCTGCTAAGTAACTGTCGTCCATACGCGCAGGCCTACATCCGGAAGGCAAGGTCGCTCCGCCCGAAACCTCTTGCATCCCTCGTCATCCTCTCCGCCCTCATCTTCTGGCGCTTGTGAATACTCTCCCGAGTCACACAGCGTTTCAAACCCTTCGAACCAAACCCAACTATGACGCTGTGCCCATCCGAGGCGCTGCGTCGATGATAAATCTTCCCATTTGTTCCATTGTGTACGGACCGCTAAGGGCGTATAAAAGCCAATGAGCTACAAGTGAACGTCCAACCACACACTTCACTGCACAGACAACCAACACAACCAGCACACATGGCCTCCTCTTCCGCTCGAACCCTCAGCAGAGGCGCTGCATGCCTTCCTTGTCGCAAGCTCAAGGCAGTGAGTATACATCCTATGATGTTGTCCTCAACTCGAAGACTCACCACCTCTACAGAAATGCGATGGTAACAAGCCGGCCTGTGGTCGCTGTATCGCGAACAACAGGCCCGACGACTGCGAATACGCTGTCGGTGGCGAAGTCACTCGTTCTCGTCTTCTCGAAGAGAACATCGCGCTTCTCGAGGCTCGCATACGCGAACTCGAGAACCCAGCGGAAGCGCCATCTGTGCGGCTCCATGATCCTCGTCGCCAGTCCGAGGCTACTGCGGGCTCATCGCGCAGCACGCACCCCGAGATCTCCAGTGTGCAACTATGCCCGCCGGCCATGCCGCCCCCGACAGGTGAGCATGTTTTGCCCCATCACACCGGAGGCTGTGCGCTCAAATACTTACGCGATCTCAGGTTCGATCTCGCCCCCTACCCCGCAGGAAAGACAAGTTCTGTGAGTGAAGCTGTGCCGAACCACCCTTTCCTCGTCAACGCTAACTTTTGCCGGTCTATGATACAGGCTCCAGACTTTCATGGCCAACGCGTCGCAGGTCGGGTTCTTCCTTAACCCGACGCGATTCGTACACGCCATGAGCCTGCCTCGTGAGGCGCCAGGCGCTGTGAGCGAGTCCCTCGCCAACGCGGTCTACCTATGGGGTAGCCGCTGGTCGAGCTCGAACACGCTCCGCGCCAAGGAGCCGTACTTCTGTAGGAACGCGGTGCAAGCCGTAACAGGTACTATGTTGTTCGCACAGCCCATGGCACCGTCCAATGGCGTGCTGTATACGATTCAGACCGAAGTTCTGCTCGGCCTCTACTTCATGGCCACGGGCCGCTCCCTCGAAGGCAAGTACCATGGCGTCGCGGCCATCGCACTTACCATGGGGAGCAAGCTCCATCAGTTGGATGCCGTCAGCCTCGCGCGGGCGGGCATGGATCCGGTTTCCATCGGCGAGAAGATTCACGCGTTCTGGGCCGTGTACGCAATGGACAAAGAATGGGCCCTCGCGCTGAACGTCTCGCCGTCCATCTGTCAGCGGGGTAGGTCTGCCGTCAGGGTGACTACCCCGTGGCCGCTGAGTGTGGAGGCCTACGAGCAGGTACGGCGTTCCTCTTCTTTGGACTTTGGCACTCTGTTCATGACTGGCCAGCAGGGCATTATTTCTGCCCGTCGCGGGTTCAACTATCTCATAGATGACTACATGCGTGGCTTGATCGACGACTCCGGAGACGAGTTTTCCCGTCTCGCGATACGCGCCAAGGCGACTGCGCTCTGTGATAGCGCCCTCTATCTCTCTTCTATGTATAGAAATGGTACGCACTTTCGCCGTCACCTGTGTGCCTGCGTGCTGTGGACGCAACTGACCGCTGCTATGCACAGACATGCCTAACCGGGGTGAATGGCTCGCCCAATTCACCACCCTCGACAACACCATCGAACGCTTCCATCGCCAAGTCGCTGCGATTCGAAACCGGGGTGTCGAAGACATGCGCGAGATGGCGATCTCTCGGACGTTCGCCTGCGTCGCCGCCATCCAGCTGCACTCTGTATTCGTCAACCATCAGCCCGCATCGAGGCAGAAGAGCCTTTCCGTCGCGATCGCATCGGCGAGGGCGCTGGATGTGATCGACTTGAACCAGTGCAGGCATCTCGAACCGGTCATAGCTGTGAGTCTTACCTCCTCTCGGGGATACCTGGCGAAGTGGTACTGACACGTGCTACCTAGATGTATTGGCCGATCATTTGCAAGGTGCTCATCGAAGAGATCATGCGCCTGAGAGCCAACCCCGCCGGTGTTAGACCTGAAGACTTTGCCATGATTACTTCAAGCCTGGACAGGATCATGGGTGCCATGGCCCATCTCTCCCAGACCAGCCCTCTGATGGGTGCGTTGCCTTTCACTGCTTGGACGATCAGCCACACTGACATGTCAAACCAGCCTCAAACCTGGCAGAGATACAGCAACTGCGTGCCGCCGCCCAACGTTAAGGAGGACACGGTGTTGTTCTATTTCCATAGAGGACCATCTTGACTGGCACCATCCTGCGCGCGGCTACACCGCGCGTCAGGCTTTTTGACACTATCTTTCTTGTGCAACACCCCCCTTCATTATATTATTGCTATACCCGTGCTACACTATGTATTTAGATGCGAATCAACTGATCTTGTATTCCGATTCACCCCTTGCTGTGTGTTGTGTCAGTGTGTGCCATCACTGTGTGGCCGTCCAGCAGCGTTGTTCTACGACACCTTCCATATGGGGCACAGCCCCTCCCGTGATCGTAGCCGGTACATGGTTCCGGCGCGTCTCCAGCTCCTTCTCTCCCGCTCACACCTCCAAACAGCCGCTGCTGCACTCTTCCGCCACCGTTTCAGCCGTCCGGAGCAATCACACCTGGATAGTCAGCACATGCATGGCGTCCCTGGCGAAACTCACGTCCCTCTCGACGCAGACGCTCTCACTGTTGCTCGAGCGCCAGCGGCTGCAGAACCTCAACTCGCCCTCGCTTCACACGCAGCAGATTGCGCGCAACCTCGAGCAGCTGCGTGCTGGTATTTTGGAGCTGGAAGAGCGGGAAGGCATCTCGGAGGCGTCTCGGTTACTGCGATCCCAGCATGAGCGGATGCGAGGCATGTTGGGTGCAGATGCGGATACTGCGGGAGTGCAGAGGTGCGTCATAGCGTAGTTCTACCAACATAGCAGCACTTTTACCGGTAAAAATGGTAGATGCGAAGAGCCTCAACCAGTCATAGCGGAGACTGCATCTTCAAGCTCCTCATCGTTGAGTCCTGTGCCGCCAGCAGCCACTGCCTCCCCGCTACCACCACCGCCCGTGACCTCTGACCATGCCGACTACGCACCATATACCGACGATCCGGAATCAGGATACACATCAGAAGAAATGCTGCTGCAGCAACGCCGGATCATGGACGACCAAGACGTGCATCTAGACGAACTCTCCCGCTCTATCACCCGACAGAGAGATATTTCGCTGCAAATTAACGACGAGCTAGACGTACATACCGGGCTACTCGAGGGCCTTGATCACGACCTGGATAGGACGGATAGCCGACTTACACAGGCGAGACGGAAACTCGATCGAGTTGCAAGGGGTGCCAAGGAAAATGGTGAGCAGAGTCGGCACCTCCAGAACGTGCTCTATTTCTGATTCTGTGTGCATCCAGGTTCGACCGTGATGATAGGACTTTTGATTCTCGTGCTGCTTATTCTCATCATCGTGTTCAAGACATAAACTATGAACGCTTGCGTATACCCCCGGACTTTGCAGACCTCCCATCTATGGATATGTACACCATTTTCTATTTTATACAACATATAATAGCTCAATGCAGACGATGAACGTCTCCGTGACATCATGCGAATTCAAGCAGATGGTGACCCGATGTAGCTTCAGGCACCGTAGCCTACGCGGTTACAAGCAAGCCAGAACTCTGACCCTCCTTCCTCGCACCATCCCAGCGGACCTAGATCGCACTCGGCACATGCCAACAGTTTCAACTTGCGACCGCTAGGACCTGCGAGTGCGGCTCAGTAAGGCGACGGTCGACGAACGCAGGATCAAAGCCGACGCACCTGTCATCTGCACGGCGCGAGAGAAGCCAATGTTTTCAAATGCCATCGCGTTCGGCTTGACAAGCCACCACTGCGCAGTGGCTGGCGGGACAGGGAGCGCTCCGATGTAGTCAGGCAGGGTCTGGCCGGACGCGTCGAGCTGCATGCTCTCGCGTTCGACCCAGCTCGCGACACCGCTCTTGAGGATCACACTCCCGCACCCGGGACGCGGGCACAGCAGGTCGTGCTTGTTCGTCGGCGCTCCGTCTGTGCCATCTGTCTTGATATCCGCCACGACGTCCTGGACCGCGTTCGGGAAGGAAGAGAGAAGGCGCGCGGCGGGGCGCGTACGCGTCGTTGATCGTTGCAACGCCTCCCAGAGACCGGCAGGAAGCCCCTGTGGCTCTGACGAACTCTGTACGAGCGGCTGCCGTCCGGATGCTGACGAGAGAGGCGGGGCGTCTGTGGCACGAAGCTCCTTACGCATCTCGTACCAGGGACGGGAGCCGTGCACGACGGCGCTCAGCCCGACCCACTCGAAGCCGGCCTTCTCATAGAACCCTCGGAGCTCCTCGTGGGCGATGAGCAAGATCCGTTCGTAGCTCGCACCCGCACGTGTCGCACGCTCCGCTCGAGAGACAAATTCTTTGACGAGGTGGAGGCCGACGTGCTTGCGGCGGTGCTCAGGGTCGACGCAGACGGAGTGGATGCATATGGAGGGTGATCCGGGGACATGCGTCGACATTGATTCGTGCGTGAGCGTAGAGTCCGATGAGAGCGTCGCGCAGACGTAGCCGATAAGTTTACGTCCATTGCCTTCGGGCGAGGGAAGAAACGCTCCAAGAAAGAGCTCGGGGGCCTGAGACTGCCGATACCTGTACTACATCAGGCCATGAGTTGCATAGGAGTGGCGTCCACCAGAATACCTGAAAGTCTCCAGACTTCCGGCCTCGTCGTCTGGATATCCTGCAATCGCAACAAGACATCATCAGCTAGGCTCACAAACCAACCCGAAAGGAGCGCGGGAGGCGGGCATTTACCGCGTGCTTCTATCCTGTGAGCATCTTCGAGCTCGTGTGCAGAGACGAGATCATAGATTATGGACATCTGCGGATATCTTTGCTCGACCTCTTTGAGATGCGATTGATGGTGAAGCCGTTTTGCGGAAGATGTACAGCACCGGGACCGATGGTCAGCAAGTAACTCGAGTACAGGGTGTGCGTCCACTGCTTCTACCCTTGATCTGCCGCCGGCCGCGCCACAATCTGGGATCCATAAGTACTGCGGGCGTCTCGGAACAGTTGGCACTCGTCCTGAACTCTATCATATACCTCTTGCCCGAGATGCCCGCACCTCACAGACCCTCGAAGGAGAGCCGCAAAATCGCCATGATATCAAGCCACACGCCGAAATGGCATATGCACCAGCTCGGTGCCAAATTCTACCGAATTCATTGATGATCACGATTGGCAGACCACGTCCGACTTATGGACCTCGAGGGCAACCCGGATAGGCACCGAGCCCGAGTACTGCGACTGTCCCTTGGTGCGTTCGGTACCACACGTTGCAGTAGGAGATTTGTTGATGATCCAGTTGTGTGTAGAGTCTCCGAGATGCTACAGACGTCGACTATGACTAAGGGGAAACGTTGTCGATGGCAGTACTGCTTTACACTGAGTTTACTTAGGATATTGATGATCCTTGAGTGACTCTGCCTGCGGTGCGGCCAAGTGCGCACTGATCGATGTGTGTGTCGATATCCGAGCACGCCGGGTCATCAGAGAAACTAGGGTGAGTCCACTACATCGTATACCCGCGATGCATCTTCACCAAGAACGCCAAAGTGTGTTTTCTTTTTTGACAGGCGTTTGGGCCTCAGCTGAGGTGTGTATGCACAGCGATGATCGCAGCTATAAATCTGGTCCAATCTCCAGCCCCCCAGAGCCCCAACCCAGGATCAGCAAGACAATCTCCCCGAACAAGATGATATCTAATATTCGGTGATATTGATGTGTACGCCTAGATTCGACCGAACGATTGGGAGACACGCTAACACTCGGGCATCGATACGTGCCGCCAGCATCCACGCCGAGGTGAGATGATCTCCTTTTCGGAGGTACCGCCTAGTACAGAAGCTTACCGGCTCCCGGAAAGCAGCTGGATGCTGTGGAAGCGCGATCAAGCACAGTGCGTGCGCAGCGAATTGCCCCGAGCTGCGAACGAGAGACACATGGAGGTAAACACGAGGACCAAGAGTTGTTATCCGAATTGTTCACCCGCACCTGGCCGAACCTTTACGCCAGCTGGCCATGGATCGAGCTGACCATCGGTTGTCCTGACCGAATTGACACTCTACCTCCTCTGTGCAACGAAGGTATACTGCACCTGCATGAGTGTAACAACTTGCTATGCACCCGACCGGTACTACCCGCTGTACCTGCGTTTCCAGGCCTGTGCGGACAAACTGCCAATGTTCACTGTGCAACACAGTACAAGGATCCCTAATCCGTCAACCTTGCCCAGCCTCTACCAAGATATCGTGTACTCGTATATTGCGAAATTTCGACGACAATGTCCGAACTGTCCGACACGCAGAAAGAAGACGTACGTACTGGCAGAATAAATGAAGGAAAACGTGATCGCAAGTCGGGCACACTGCAAGCTTAAGCGAAATCATCATCGGAGCAGGCTGAAATTCTGGAGAACAAAAGCGGGGGTAAAACACCAAGGATACAGTTTCAGACGGGGGAGCAGCAGCGTCCATACGCGTGGAGTGTATGCATGTGTGGATGTATGCAGCATATACGTATACGGGTAGTGGCATATACACTACACTACGTACGGCGCCATACTTATAAGTAGGAACAGATTGCAAACACACTCTCTGTGGGGTGGGGTCTGGTTGGCGACACGACACGACGTAGGTAGACGGACAAACACACACACACACACAACAGCGGCGATCGGCGGGGTCACGACGACGACGACGGGAAACATCGGGAAAAGAGAGAAAATACACTGGGATGGGGTGAGGGCACGATTGAAATGACAACATCGACAAGATTCGCGGGGGAGCAGGGGAGTGGGCAGGAGTGACGGGAAAGGGAAGGCGGGTGGAGGGACACGGAAGACCGTGCGATAAATTTAGAAAGGAGGGGGAGGGCGCGTACTGGTGCAACAATCCAGCGACGCGATGACGGAAGAAGTGAAGACGGAGAGGGGTAAGGGGTAGTGGTACCAGGAATGTTACACAACGCGTGCGTATGCGAGGCCGCAACAGCCTCAGCGAAACGGAAGACAACGGGGGCGAACGAGCGTGCAGGACGGCGCCTTCAGCCCATGACGCTCGGATAGCTCACGCTCTCGCTGAGGTACTCGTTCCCGGGGTTGTACGTGAACCCGCGGAACTGGTCCTGGACCGTCTCGGACAGCGGCGTGTCGTCGACGTGCGAGTCCTGCGGTTTCTCGCCGGTGAACTCCGCATCGAAGTTCGCCACGTCGAGCACCGATTCCTGCACGAAAGCCACCGCAAGAAAAGAGCGAAGATTATCAACAGCAGCTCCACACACTCTCGACGAGGATGGAAGGTGGATGGGGAGACGTACCACAGTGGGTTTGAATGGAGGTTGGATCTTCTTCGCGATCAGCCTGACATAGGGAATGACGCAGAGCACCCGTCAGCGAGGAGTCATGGGAAGTTGATACCTCAAGGGCGGTGGAGGGCCTAGCCTCTACCCTCCACCGGGCCCTCCAGTCCTCGAGGCAAGCAACGGGACGTACCGGTTCCAGTCGATGTGCTTCGAGAAGAACGGGTGGCGCTTGATCTCCTCCGCACCGTTGGACCCTAGGCGCTTCGACGGGTCGCGCTGCAGGAGGCCAGTGATCACGCTCATCGCGTCCGCGGGCATGTCTGGCGGGAAGAGCAGCGGGTCGGACAGGATCCGCTGGTACATGATGTTCACGTCCTCGTCGTAGAATGGCGGCAGGCCCGTCTGAGC
Source organism: Trametes cubensis (assembly GCA_029747595.1). Lineage (NCBI taxonomy): Eukaryota > Fungi > Basidiomycota > Agaricomycetes > Polyporales > Polyporaceae > Trametes > Trametes cubensis. The sequence goes on from JAPEVG010000073.1 coordinate 81,816, forward strand.
GAAGGCGGCGACGCGCGTGTAGCACGGAGCGCGCGAGAGGGAAAGTTCAGAGAGAGCACAGTCAGTCAAGGATCATGATGTGGTCGATGCCGTCGGCCGGCGAGCACGCGTGCCGCGTCGAAGCTTACCATCATCTCGTACAGTAGGACGCCGAGCGTCCACCAGTCGACGGTCTTTGTGTAGCCCTGGTTCATGAGCAGCTCCGGCGCGATGTACTCCGGGGTGCCGCAGAAAGCTGTGCAAGGCGAATCAAACTAGTCAGCACAACAGCCGGACGGACAGGCACGCAAACTCGGAGAAAGTGCCGACGTACTGTTTGTCTTCTCGGTCTCTGACATGTTCAGCTTACATAGACCGAAATCGCAAAGCGCGATGTGGCCCGTGTAGTCCAGCAAGATATTCTCGGGCTTCAGATCCCTGCAGGTTGCGTTAGAATATGTCCGGCTCATTGACGTACAGAGGGCGTACCGATATACGACATTGAAGCCGTGTAGATGCTCGAGCGCGCACAGAAGCTCGGCAGCATAGAAGCGACTCCGGTATTCGTCAAACTTGCCTTCACGCTGCAAATGATAGAACAGCTCTCCTCCATTCACTACATACGCGATATGAGTCCTTCGAACACGTCCACGGACCGGCCAGGGGCAGGCTTCTCTGAGAACGAGTGAACGTACCGAATGACATCACAAGGTAGAGTTTGTCCGGAGTTTGGAAAGAGAACTTCAGAGGCACGATGAACGGATTGTTCACGAGCGCAAGCACGGTACGCTCGGCGAGGATGTGGGTGATCTCGCCAGGGCGAGACGCGATGTTCGCCTTGCGGATGGTCTTGAGCGCGTATATCCGCTGCGTGTCCTTCTTGCGGACCTGCATGACCTTGCCGAACGAGCCTTTGCCAATCACCTTGAGCAGCTCGAACTGCTCGATCGTGAGGGACTCGTGGCGCGCCGGCTTGAAGTCGATCTTGAGGTGGAACGCGCCCGAACCCGCAGTCGCGTTGTACCATTGATCTGTGGCGTGCTATGTCCGCGTCCAATAGGAGCGTCGCAGCGGCAACGGCAGCGATGGGAGAGAAGGGCGAAGAAAGAGTAAGACGGGCTAGTACGAGCGGAGAATGGCGGCGCCAGGCGATAAGCATTACTCACATGGCCATCCAAAACAGGCGTGAGGTCCACACGGGCCATGAGGATGTCGTTGCCCATGTCCTCCTTGCCCCGGACGGACTGATTGGTGCGAAGGTATGCAGAGACGGAGACATTAGAGGTACGCGACACATCGCTGTGATGCAAGCATTATGAGCGTGAGCGTGATCGGAGCCGACGAAGATGCGGGGATGACTGACAAGTCTGCGCGATAGTTCCACTCTGGCTTGGAGAGGTCGCCGCCGAGGGCTTCGACGAGGATCTCGTTTTTGTCGAACTCGAGGACGACGTAGGGCAGCCACCAGTATTGCTTGCGCTGGAGGCTGTCGCGGTTGCTGGTAGATCTGCGAGCGGGAGGGGAGGTCTCGAGCGCCTTCTGGATGACATCTGGTACTGGGATGCCGGGTGGGAGTGCTAGGCCGCGTCCTGGACATGGTACGATATGTGAGAGGGGCGAGCGACGCGTCGATCAGTGACATACACGCACCTGAGAAGATGCGGATGGTAAGGGTACCCGAGCGGAAGTTGTTCTCTGCGCCATCTGGGGGCTTCGGGGTCACCGAGCGAGAGGGGATGGGGGTGACTGAGCGGGAGCCCGAGCTGAGGCCTCCGTTCTCCTTTGTGTCTTTTGACTCTGCGGAAGCGATGTGAGCGATCAGAGACAGTGTGGTGGGCAGAATGCGCACTCTTGGAGCCTAGTTTCCAGGACATGGTGGTGGTGGGGGAGGTAGAGGACGAGGGCTTACAGCGCCCGGCTGAGGAGGAGGAGGGGATGCGGGACGAGCGCCGGAGAGGAGATCGTGGTGTGGATGAGAGCCGCGTCTTGACTTGTCTCTTCTTCCTTCTCTCTCTCATCCTCCGCGACCGTCCACGTCCATCCGCCCTCTCCGCGTTCCGCTCGCCCATTCTCGCCTTCCGCTCTCTGCGGAGATCTTTATCACGCGTCTCTCCTGCTGCTCCTGTATGAACTGCGTGCTCTCGACTACAGGCTCACTTTCCTTGCAGGGCTCCTATCTATCCTCATCATCGCTCACGGGTACTACCACTCTCCGACTTCCATCGGCATGCCCGCTCCTCCCTCCGAATCCCACACAATCCATGCGCACACACTCCTCGTTCTTCCTCTCGTTCTGTTCCCGCACTCTCGCATCTCTCGCGCTCAGAGGGGCGCCCTTCGCCCCGCACTGTATCAGGTCTCGAGGCAACGCCTGACACAAGCTGAAATCCTGTCAGCTAACGAGGCCCCGCTGCGGAACCATCTCCAGAAGGACCTCGTGGAATGCACCTCTAAGGCTCTACGTCTACTTTTACACCCTGCGCGCGCAGCGCTTCTCTAGATCTAGTCCTAATATGAATTTATGTCCCGAACGGCGTGAACCCCCGCGTCCATCAAGCCAGCACCGTCTAAGTCCGGGGTTACAGTACCGCCTGCATCGCGGCTCAGACCTACTGCTTCTCCCTCGACGCGCGCAAGATATTCCACAGCGTCTTCCCTACCACCCCTGGGCCGTCATTTCTCCAATCTGCTCTCCTCTGGTAGTCGTCTACAAGCTCGTTGCTGAGTACCCCCGTCGCATGCCGCGCCTTTACAATCTCCTCCGTGATCTTCTTGTGGAACTCCGGGTGTCCCTGCACCGTGAAGATGTGCACGTCTGACGGTGAGACCGAGTCTGGCGACGCGTCCGGGTATAGCTGGACCATTCCCTGGTTGGGCGAGACGGATGTGGAACCTAGGAGATGGAAGTTGGGCGGCACGCTTGGTACGTGGTCACGATGCATCTGCTCAAGGTTCTGTATACAGTACCGCAACAAATGGATGCCCCGAGCTGTCAGCAGGACGTCCTCAAGGTTCGCGCCGGCGCGCGAGTAGGCGGTATGGGCTCTCACCAGCGTCGACACCCCGAGGAGCTTCTGTCCGATCTCCGTCAAATCGATTTCGGTGACGCCGATTTCCCACTTTCCGTCGTTGGGCACGCACTCGCCGCCCAGCGCGCGCGCGATGATTTGGTGTCCGAAGCAGATTCCTTGAGGATCGGGCTCGTCAGTCCCTACTGACCTGACGCTACCGGTATCTGGCTGGTTGCTCACCAATCAAGCGGATTTGAGGCTTCTCCTTAGTCAGGAAGCGCACGTAGTCAACGAGCTTGTTGATCCACTCGAGATTCTCGTATGCCGACGCAGCTAAACCACAGCGCGCGATTAGCCAAACCATGCGCTATCCAGTCGTAGCTAGAATCGACCTACCCGAGCCCGTAAGCAGCACCGCATCGTACTGATCTACGTCCTGTGGGTACACCTGCTCGTTCCGCACATCGTACGCATCCACGACGAACTCCGTCTCGGGGCCACCGGCCTCGCGGAGCGCGTTGCGGAAGAGCGTCTCGAAGATCCTGCCGTAGTCGCCCTGAGATGCAACGATGGCGGGGAGGGGCGTGTCGCAGAGCAAGACAGCGATCTTGTATGGTTTGGAGGTAGAAGACGGAGACATCGTGCGTGAGGATTGTGGAGTACTTGGGAGGGCAGTGAGGATTCTGAGATAGACTTGAGTCTTGCACCGAGTATGTAGTAGTGATCGGTGGCAGAGGAGGATCCGGAGGTCCGATAGGATGACTCGCGTTCTTGGTGGCACCGGATTCGTCCATCCTCTGGCCGTCTGTAAATATGGCACATTCAAAGTTTACCTGCAGTGGTGTGCTGCTAATGATTGCGACAAATCCTTCATGGATGACGCGCTGTGCATACGTAGTCGCGTACCGGGATGTACATATATTGATAGCTGCCGGTATATGTATGTACCGCCCGCCGCGGCGCTGAAGTCAAAGGAGAGCTGGAGACGCGCTGCTGTCATACTACTCCGAGTGATATGGGTAAATAAGGGTCACTCTGGCTCTGGCCCTCGCACGGCGAAGGCAGATCCCCCAGTCCTTGTCCTGGTCGATTATAAAGTTCCCTGTGTACACGTGTTGTAACCTTACAATCCGAACCAGAAACGAAAGAGCTATGTTGAACATAAAGGAAGCCCGCATACCAATATTTGAACCTTCAAGTTTGAGAATCTAACCAGTTCGTCGGATGCGAAAGCCTAGGCCTGTAATCCCACAGTATCTGAGCCAACCCAGACGTACTCGTCATATGTCACCACGCACCTATCTAACATACGAAGGAGGCGCGCCGTCAGACTTATGCTCACCCAGCTCCGTCCTCAGCGCCGCCATCTCCGCCCGCAATCCCGCCAACGCAGTGAGAAGGTGCTCTTCAGCCACCCCCGAAGCCCGAGGCGAACGTCGCGTCGTCTGTCCCGAGTCGCTCGCCGCGGATCCCTGCGTGCTATGGTCGGAATTCCCCGTGCGCCGGAGCTCGTCGACTTGGGCTTGCAGAGCCTGGATTTGCTGCGCCAGGTGCGCAGAGCGCTCAGCCTGTGCTGCTGCTGCTGCCGCCGCCGCAGGCTGTCTGAGAGGCGACTTGACGGCGGTCCCAGGCGGCGGGCCTGCGGGCTGCGTGAACTCTAACGGCGTCCTTGTCAGGGCCTGCAGTTGTGCGGTGGCGACAGGAGCGATGGGAGTGGCCTTACCAGCGAGCTCGTGCTGCCAGCCGTCTTGCGCGGTCATGTAGTAGGGCGTGATCGTAGAGCTGGTGAGAGCATGAGGGCTATGGTGGTTCATTTCGGCGATGCCTTGGCCTTCGTCGAGGAATCGCGTCTCGCTCGGTGTAGCAGAGGCGTTCCTGCGGTGGCGCGTCCGACTGCGAGAGCGGTACAGCACACCAAGGAGGCATGCTACCGATAGGAGGACTACGCCGCCGACAATCCCACCTGCGATGGCTCCAGCGGGGACAGAGCTCTTCCCAGAGCCTGGGTGGGTGGAGTCGTCTTCGGTTGTGTACTCGATGTAGTCGAACAGGACGAGTGCGGCAATGGTACCGGAGGTGGTGATTTGCAGCATGTGGTCTCCTTGCACCAGCGAGTCGTTGGTGTACACGGGGACTTGGTATAGCACAGCAGGTGTGGTCCCATTGCCGGGCTGGTGGGTGTAGGCACCAACATACTCGCCATCGAGGTAGAACCCGAGATCCGTCGTGGTGATGATCCCGTCGATGAGGGCATTCAAGACGATGTGGTAGACGTAGACAGCTTGCCCGGTGAAGTTGACCTGAACGACCAACTCCTGCTCGCCGGTCGCTGCGTGGTATGTCGCGTCGTACCACGTCCCGTCGAAGACGTGCTCGGTGTCGATCGGTTTGCCGCCTGCGCGGATCGCGCAAGTCGTGCACGTCTGCCCGGCATTCCAGATCCCGCCGTCGGGGAGGAAGAGAGGGGTGATGCCTGTGACGCTGTCGCCCTTCTGGTCGTCAATGGTACGGTTGACCAGCGCGCCAGAAGCGATTCCCGCCCACGCTAGGTACGTCAGAATATAGGTAGAGCAACGGGCTGTATGATATGAGGTCATGAGTGGAGGTGTGTTGATATTCTGGCGTACATGAGCCAGATAAAGGGACAGACCATACGCAGCCTGCGCATCGACGATTTGTAAAGGTAAAGCGCGAATGCTGATAGAGTTATGTCGGCGGGTGTAGGATTCGCGCTTCAGGATGACATGGACAGCCTGGCCACATACCTTGGCTTCATCAGCTATAGCAGCCGACAAACGCCATGTTTCGCTTCTTCCGCGAATGTCTTGTAAGTCTATCAGTTGACACGTAGTTGACATAGATCGCCGGAAAGTGATACACTACCCATGGGCGTCAGCCACGGTATGACGGTATGGATGAGTGGCTTAGCCTCAGGCTGCGGGATGGGCGCGTTCAATGTTATACGAAGGAAAGAAGGAGACGAACTGTACCGTATTGGACCATGAACGTGTGCCAGCTACGAGCAACATGCAGAGTCGGGGTTCCCGTTTCGCCGTAACGGCTAACAGGTCTTAAATATACAACGTACCAGTAGCAGAGCTTGTGGATCGTCTTGCAGTGGGCTAGGCGCAAGCATGTAGATCACAGACGACACTGCGATCAGTTCTAGACGTGGCGGGTGGTGGTAAGAAGTCTGTGAGAGGAGAATATCGAGGCCGACGATGACTTGTTAGAGGCAACCGCTCACTCGGGCTTCAGAAGGAACTCAGACTGCAGCGAGTCCGCTACGATGATATTATTCGTGCCGCGGATCCATAGAGTCCATTTACGTGGATTGCAGTGTAGCCTACATATCGAAAGATAAACCTAAATAGGATCAACGTTGGGTGTGGCTGTAGACAGCGACGGTCGCATACCAGAGCTGTTCATTCTCGTCTTCCATTGACTTCATTCAGTTGATTTGTAAGTCGGTCGCCGAACGGCAAGGCGAAGGCTTGCAAAAGCCGTAAGGTATTAGACAGTAATCCATGTCCATATCCGGTCGACACGCACCTATCTCACATACGCAGGGGGCACGTCGTGCGAGATATTCATCGCGGGCCGCTGCGTCTCTAGTATCGTCCTCAACGCCGACATCTCCGCTCGCAGTGCCTCAAGCGTCCCATGATTGAAGTGTGCATCTCTTCCATGCTGATCGATACGAGCATTATGAGAGCCGCGTGTAGCTCCTTCGAGGGGGTCGTTGCGCAGGTGGTGGAGCCCGTCCTCGTGGTCTAAGAGAACCTGTTCCCCCTGAGCGAGGAGCACGGAGTGCTCCGCTGGCACTGGTACTATCACTGTGCCTACGGAGAGCGAGCTGAGGAGTTTCTCGTGTTGCGTGTAGTCTGTGCCTAGTTCCGAAGGGGGTTCGAGCGACTCGGGGGCCACCCGTACGCTGTCGCTAGTAGGCGGAATCGGCCGTGGCCTAGAGCTTTCGCCGCGGAGGAGTGGGGAACTAGCGAAGGGGTAGCCGCAGTCCCTTTCGAAGGTATGGTCCTTGTCCAGTTCCAGCCGAGTGTCATTTCTGACCAACGCGTCTCGCGCACCACGGCGCCGCCTTCGCGCGCGAGAACACCAGAGTACGCCGAGGAAACATGCTACCGCCGATGCAACAAGTCCGCCAGCGATAGCGCCCGCGATTGCTGCAACGTTGGAAGAGCGGGTTTGCTGGCGGTTCTGGGATGTTGAGGACGAGGTGGGGTCCGGCTGAGGAATAGGGGAGGACACGCTAATCCAGGATACGTGGGAGGTTGGACTGTGCCGAGCTGCGGAGGAGATGTTGGCCGCCGGGGATGCGAGAGAAGATCCACCGCCTTGTGATGAAGGTGGATGGGCCGCCTGAGCTACAGAAGATGGTGGATTCGCATCGAGGGCAGATGAACCGCTCGTCTGGGCCATAGGAGAAGAAACGCCCACTTGGGACGTAGGAGAGGAACCGCTTGCCTGAGACGATGCCGTAGTAGAGGACGGAGGATCGTCTTCCTCGGTCGTATACTCTATATAATCGAAGAGCGCGGCAGCAGGCGAGTCGCCGGAGGTGGTGATTTGGAGTATGTGCTCTCCTTGTTCTAGCGAGTCGTTACTGTACACAGGCACTTTATACAAGACGGGAGGGACGGACCCCTGTGCGGGCGAGTGCGCATAGGCGCCGACGAGGTGGTTGTCGATGTAGAATGTGAGATTCGTCCTGGTGATCACCCCAGAGATAGGGGCCGTTAGGACGATGTGGTAGACGTAAACGGCATGTCCTATGAAGCTGGCCTGGATGATCAAACCCGAGTCGCCAGGNCCCCGTGTGGTATGTCGCATCGTGCCATGTGCCGTCGAATACTTGGCTTGTGTCTATCGGTTTCCCGTCAGCATGTATAGAACAGACGGTGCAGTTTTGTCCAGTGTTCCAGACCCCAGTGTCCGGAAGGTACAAGGGCGTGGCACCCGTAACACTGTCGCCATTCTGGTCATCAATCGTCCGATTTACCGACGCGCAGACAGCAGCAATAGCTAGTAGAGCGACAGGTAGAAATTGTAAAGGGCGTAAAACTTGAGACATTGCGTACATGCTGACGGTCTGTCAGCACGCAGGCGAGCGTGAGGGAGGTGAAAGAGGCCAGGGCAGACTTACACTCAGGCTAGGGGGACACGAACCGTATTATGGATGCCACTCACTGCACATACTGATTGGGTTACGTCGGCGAGTATGTACTTCGAGCTTCGGTAGATGTCATCATGCACACTGGCTGATTTTCCCACCAATCTGAGAGAATCTGTTTGATCTGTCGCGCTTTTGTACTGATAGCAACCTGAGCGTACCCAAACAAAGTGAGACGCACTGGCACGCGGAGGTCTGTGAAAGGCAAGCGGTATGTCACAGAGCCAGCTGCACTCCGTCACTATGGATCACCTTCAGTCCTACTAGCGTTTTTCGCAACGTGCAGTACCATCCAGAAGAGGAACACAATCTCCGGGAGCAAGTTTGGCGACTGTGACAAGGAATCCCATCTGGACTCACCGCCTTTCCTGTGAAGAGTACAGGACTTGTTGATATAATAGAGCTAGGGCGGCGGGGCGCAAGATGGACGTCGTACATCATCGAAGTTCAGATGGCTGTGAAGCGCTAGGTACCGTGGTTCCACGCATTTGTAGCCTCCGTATAAATCTTGTCGCGCAGTAGATCAAGGTTCAATCCTTGAAACAGTTCAGCTCGAGTATGAGACGCTGCATTGTGTACGCTGGGGGCATAGCCTTAGAACATACCATAGACCAACACGTTGATGAATGCGACGTACACTGCTTCAAAGGTTCGGCCTATCACAATCTGTTTGAGTCATCCATACAGTGGGTAGATTCACTCACTACATAGTGACCCCAGAGTCTGTCGTGCTTTGAAGCCATCGTTGTTTGAGCAAGAGGTGGCCAGAGGTGCACTGGCCACCGGGCCTCTCCGAGTGTCGTAGCGCCCATCATTCTCTGTTAGACGCGCGCACTACTGAGCAGTGAGCCTTGCTTCCAGCCTTCTACTAAACGGCAGCTGAATTCGAACATTGTCTACTGACCGCGGGAATCTGTACACATGGTCGCGAAAGATTGCATATAACGCTAGTTGTGCAAGATATCTGCAGCGCCCGTCTGCATGCTAGACGGCTGCGCGACCATCCAGAGCCCTATACTTACTAGGTATAGGTACGTACTGGTCTGCCACAAATATTCCGCCCACTGGTAACTTTGGACGATGGATATGCTTGGTAGGCACAATATGCGACGTTCTTATCTTCCACCCGTCTGCTCATCGTTGCAGTTCTTTTGATAGGGAATGCACGAGCAGCCTAATTTCAGGCGCTCTTTGTCCACTGCAGCGGCTTATCTCGGTGGACTCCTCGAAAGCACAAATACTTACTGATGCCAATACAGCCGGTACCTTTGCTACTTACGTGAACGATAAGTGGGACGTCGACAGGCGAGGTCACTGTCAGTGGTCACCCGACGGCCGTCCTTTTCGCTTTTCCTATCGTAAAACGCCGCGTCTATGCGTACATGGCACCGATAAGCCTGCAGGGCGTCCGATATCGAGAAGCTCGCTCTGATGCCCGGGGGCGCGGGAAGGATGTGGGGTCTCTCCGCATCCCCTGCTATCTCACCGACTTCTTATAAACGCCAGGATCGGTGATGGAAGACAAGTCCTGCCCTTTGACTTCCGACCACTCACTCTCCTCGACTTCTTCGCTGAAGTGAGCAACGGGCTTCGCGACGATAAGCTCTCGCACGATTTCTCCCCGACGTTCTTTCAGGTTAGCTTGTTTGATTGAACAGGAGCCGATATGTCTGCAAACGAGCCAGTGTTGCCACAGGGTGCGGGGTATGGGGTCGGTGAGTCCATCGTATAAGGGTTTGCTATGTGAGGAGGCTTGACTGACGCTTGTATAGTCGTTGGTAGGTTGTGTGTACTATGAATAGCCGAATGACTCTCAGCGTGCCGTACAGGCATCGGCCTGTTCTTCAGTGCATTCATGCTCTGCCTGACCGCCATTCAGGCGCGTTACACCGGATTTTCGCCCAAAAACTCAGAGGAGTTCAACAGTGCCTCGCGCAGCGTGAAGCCTGGGCTTATCGCGTCAGGCATCGTATCTGCATGGACGTGGGCGGCTACTCTGGTAATTCGCCTGCCCGTATGTACGGCATAGCTATGCTAATGGGACCGCGAGAATAGCTGCAATCAAGCGCGGTCGCGTATAAGGATGGAATCTCAGGACCATGGTGGTATGGTTCGGGTGCGACTGTGCAAGTACTGCTCTTCGCTCAGGTAGGCATGATACCAGCGCTCCAAGTACATTCTGCGAGGTCTTACCGGGTGTGCACAGTTAGCTGCGAAGCTCAAACTCAACGCCCCTCATGCCCATACATGGCTCGAAATTGTCGCGGCACGCTGGGGAACCGTTGCCCACCTGGTGTTTATGTTCTTCGGGCTGGCTACGAACATCATCGTCTCCTCTATGCTCATCCTCGGAGGTTCTGCCACTGTGAATGCGCTGACCGGGATGAACACAATCGCTGTAAGTCAAGTGCTCGCTAGCTTACCCTCAATTCACATCGTCATATCTACCGCTAGGCTTGCTTCTTGATCCCTCTTGGCGTGGCCATCTACGTCGTAGTTGGCGGAATGCGGGCAACGTTACTTTGCGACTAGTAAGCAAATAGCCAATTATGCAGGTTGAACGTATTCTAATCACGGATTGCACCCATAGTACTCATACTACTGTTCTCTTTGCCATCATATTTGTGTTCGTGTATACTGTATACGCGACGAGCGACAAGATCGGCAGCTTCAGCGCTATGCACGACCTTCTCACCAAAGTGGCCGAAGCAGAGCCCGTCGCAGGCAACGCACACGGATCCTACCTCACCATGCGCTCGAAAAACGGCCTCATATTTGGCGTGATCAACGTCATTGGCAACTTCGCCACCGTCTTCCAGGACCAAGCAGTAAGTCATATCACAAAGCCAATTTCTGCGTGGATGTATGCTTATGGATTCGCCGCAAGTACTGGCAACGGGCAATTGCAAGTCGACCTGCCACCTGCGTGAAAGCATACCTTCTCGGCGGCATCGCGTGGTTCGCTATCCCTTTCATGTTCTCCACAACTCTCGGCCTATCTGCCGTCGCACTCCGCGGCGACCCCGCAATGCGTACCCTCACTCCTGCAGACGTCTCCGCAGGTCTCCCCGCATCTGCAGCTGCAGCTGCGCTCCTTGGGAAGTCTGGCGCAGCTGCTCTTCTTATCGTGCTCTTCTTGGCGGTCACATCCGCGACATCCGCAGAGCTCATCGCAGTGTCTTCAATTTTGACTTACGATGTGTACAAGGTAGGCGCGAGGATCTTTCCTATTCTTTGCAAGGTGGAGAGTGGCTCACAAGTGTCGATGTTCAGAAATACTTCAACCCCCACGCTACCGAGAGCCAGATCCTCAAAGTGTCGCATGCGATGGTCGCTATCTTCGCGATTGTGATGGGCCTTCTCGGTCTCATCTTCTTCTACATTGGAATCTCTATGGGTTGGCTCTACGTTCGTCTCTTTGATACCCCTCCGCCCTTCTATCTAGGCTAAAGCGGATGCCTATGCAGGAATTCATGGGAGTTGTCCTTGGCTCAGCAGTGGTCCCGATCGCCATGTGCATCACCTGGGGCAAGGCGAACAAGTGGGGCAGCATCTGCGGCGCGATCGCTGGGTTCTGCGCGGGTGTTATTGCGTGGCTCGTCACCACCTCGGCGTTGAATGGCGGCGAGCTGACTGTTACAGTAAGTCCCATTCATCTCCAACAATGTCCTCGTGTAGTGTACTGAAAGTTCCCTCGAAGACAACTGGTGGTGACCTGGAGATGCTTGCAGGCAACCTCGCCTCGATTGGCGTAGGAGGAATTGTCACTGTTCTCACCTCTCTCATCGTAAGTCTTTTCAAGCGCACCTTCGTCGCGCAATTGTAGGCTAACACCACCTCTGCTCTAGTGGCCAGGCAACTTCGACTTTGAAGCGACCCGCGCCATCAACCGTCCCGTGCATGAAAAGGACAGCTCAGATACCCGCGCATCCCCGCGGTCTGCGTCCCTCGATGATTCCTCGAGCGAGAAAAAGCACGCACCCGCGGAAGTGAGCCTCGAGCCCGTCATCTCCGCGAGGGCTGCCGCAGAGGAGGAAGAACGCGAGCTCGACCCCGTTGCGCTCAACAAGTCGTTCCGCCTTGCTGCCTGGTCCTCTGTCATCCTCGTACGTCTCAGGGCCAGCTCTCCCTTAATCACGCTCGTACTGACGTTCCCGGTGACATGCGCTTATAGACGTTGATCATGCTTATCATCATACCCCTCCCGCTGTTCTTCGCGCAAACGGTGTATGGCGTTGGGGGCTTGACGGCATGGGTCGTCGTCGGGATGATTTGGGCGTTCTGCTCCGCGATCGCGGTCGTGCTCTATCCGCTCTGGGAGAGCCGTGCTGCTCTTGCGCTGATAAGCTCCGGAATTATCAAGGTAGGGTCGTATTGTTTGTTAAGCATGAGGATGGACGACTGATTATTCCTACAGGATATCTTCACGAGAGGGGGCGGCAAATATGTGGATCCTCCGGTACACCATGGGGCGTGAGTTGATGGAATGGGCGGCGACATGAGGGCATTATGACTATACGAAAGTTCGCCGTGGAATGGATACCAATGTACATGTAGCATAGCCCAACGGAAGTTCCTTCGATGAAACATATTCGATATTGCGCTTTTGACAAGTTGAACTCACCCGAACCCACCGTATCTGGTTTGTGCACACAAAGACTCAACGTCACGCATCACCTCCGCCTTGATCAGACGGAAACATCATACAGTAACTGCACAACGTATGGATACACAACACACACTCTAGCAACAAGGCAACAGGTACACCAGACTCATAGTACCGTGAGCCCTCATGGAACTATGCCTGAACGCTCACCGTTCAAGCAGCCTTCGCGCTACCCCACGCGACCTGCTTACCACCAGTCCGGGCGGTCGCGGTCGATGATGCGGCGGCCTCTGCGGGCTTAGCGGCTCCGGCGGCCTTGGGCGGGATGGGAAGCGGGGCGTTGCGGAGGGTGTCGAGGACACGCTGCGCGTGCTCGGTGTTGCGGATGAACCAGCCAGCGTAGCGACGTCCAACAGTCGACTCGGCGATATGCACCATGTTCTACGCATCCCCCGCATCACATCAACCATATGCAAAGCGATACGAAGGAGCGGCACGCACCTCGTTGATGACGAAGTCGAGGTCGCTCGTCGAGATCCACTGGCCGTCGAGGAGGCCCTTCTCGTCGACGCGGCTCACGCTGCGGCTCGCCTGCTTCATGACCATCAGCTGCTGCACCATGTCCTCCTCGTCCGCGTCGAGGAAGTTCGCGAGCTTCGACGCGTCCAGGCTCGTGTACAGCTTCAGGAAGCTCCGCAGCGTCGGCACCGGCGCCTGCGCGCGCACCTCCGCGAGGAAGAGCTGCAAGTGCCGCTGTGCGGGCTCCACAGGCGGGTCCTCGATGTAGGCCGGGAGCAGGTCCGCGTCCTCGTACGGCGGCGGGTTCGCGGTGATGAACTTGGGGCAGGCGTACAGGAAGAGCTCCTCGAACGCGGGGATACCCTCCTCTCTGCGGGCGGCACAGCACGAAAACGCGCACACATCGTCAACGTCCGACATCGCTCAAGAAACTCGGCAGAGAACCGCGCCGCAAACACCACACTCACCCCCTCGACATCTTTGCAAATTGTTCGCCATAGCGCTCTTTCACGATGTTGGAGATGTTATCGTCGACACGCGTGGGAGATAGGGCATTGCAGATCGCGAAGAGCGCGTACATACGGTCAGCAGTCTTGTTGATCTGCATTACAAGATGTCAGTAAGCTACGCATTGATAGACGTGGACGCAACGCACCTGATCGTACTGGTAGCTGCGGGTGTGATATTGCCGCATTCGGAGGATGAAGTTGAGGATGGAAACGAACGCGCGGATAGCGTCGGTATATCTCCGCAGCATGATGTAGCAGAAACCGACGTAGTAGTACGTGGTGACATGGCAGGCGGTGACGCGGGTGAATGGTGACTTGAGATGAATATTAGCTACGTTACGTGATAACGTACGTGGAGCAGGGCCGTACCTTCTGGTTCAATTCGACGTTCTCCATCACTTTCAGTGCAAGCGTGAAGTCACCCAGCAGACTGTGCACACGAAGCAGTCCGATGATACTGAAGTACCCGAGCAACTTGTAGAGCGGCCGCGTGCCATATTCGCCAACAATCTCTCTGTATGATCCATTCAATACCTCTTGAGCACACCAAAAGCATGCTGACGTACGCAATCTCCTCAGGGCTCTTACCCTGCTGAAGAGCAACGAGGTGCTCGTTGATCTTTGACTTTTGAATCAAGGAGTAGAGGACGTTCAGAACCGAGTAAGAGCTCCACACCTATCAGTGCGATAGTCAGATTCCGTCCCGAGGCACAAAGTATGAATGTACGCACTTGACTTCCCTCAGCGAGCAGCGCGATCTCCTCGTCAGTCTTGGATTTCACCTTAGAGCGCCATACACAGAACGACTGGAACTGGTAGATGAATTCGTCGATGATGTCCCACAGCCACTGCTCTGGAAGTTCCAGCGGCACCGGGCCATCCGAGTCTGGAGACAAATCTCAGTTGATATGTCAGACGTGATACGAGGCTGGCCATACTCAGGAGGTAGTTGAACAGCTCGCAGCTGTTTTCATACGAGTGGAACCGGTCATCGATGTCCGGGTTAAGTCTTGAGTAGACGTGACGGTAGTAGAGTTCGCGGTAGAGGATCAAGAAGATTTGATCTGCGTGGAATAGGCACATGAGAACGGAAAGCTGTTGCAGCATTTTGGTTGCATACCATCGTTGACTAGGGGCGCGATTACTTCTGCCTCTGGCCATTCTGTTTTTGAGTAGTATTTCTCGGTCAGTCGGTTCCAGCCACTTTCATATGCGACAGTGATTTCAACGAGGTTGTTGTCGAGGACGGCTTGGTGGAAGTGGGCAATGAACTGGCTGTCTTCAGCACTAAAGAACATGCAATTGATCAATGAGACTCACTCGTTTGACTACATCGGGGATCTGAGCAAACGCTTGCTGCTGGGCCACTTGTTGCTGGACGGCGAGCAAGGTGGTCTCATCTATCCTGGGCTGCACTAACGGGCCACGACACTCAACCGCGCGCATGGCGTGGGTGTATCGTGATGTACGCACCGTCATCGTAGAGGCCATTCTGACCGTAGCTACCGATAGCGAGGCTAAGGTCAACGTCCTGGAGATCCTCGTCCAAGTCGGCCTCCCAGAGAGCTTTCCGCTGCTGGGCCATTTTGGAAGATACAGAGAAAAGAAGCAGGAAGCAGCAGAGACCGAGGAGAAATCAGCAACAGGTGCGCGTGTGGCAGCGATTCGAAGGCCCAGAGTTAACGGTTCCTGTGCAAAAATTCGGGCGTTCACCGAGGACACAACGTTCCCAGCCGCCGAGCTTGCATCAGACCCTGCTACATTTGGAAGGAGATGCCATATATGGGCATTTTGTGCTTCTCCGGAAGCCCGGAGCACTCTCGACCACGATCGCTCAGAGCAAGCTGCGGTACTTGACACTTGTGCTGAAGTACTATAGTACCTCTCGCTACATCCTCTCTTTCGCATTCTGTCACGACTCTGGCTACACCTATCGGCTAGCTGCTCTTCTGGATTTCCTGCTTGGACGTATTGGCACTCCACCGGTTACGTTCTGTATATGAACCGTACTAGCATCACTGTGTTCGATACTGCGAAGCAGCAGAGCAGATGCGCCTGTCATGCTCTCCGGACGACTGCTAGGAGAGAACGGGACTACTCGGTACGTTTGGGAGTAACGCCTTGCCGAAGAACGGCGACGAGTCTGCCCCCTAGACCTCAGCCACAAGCACATCAATANCCCCCAGTGCACTCTCCGAACTCAGCATCAGACAAGTTTGGTCGAACGACCGACCCAAATGACTTTACCTATTCGTCTTCTGCATACTATTACCCACACAGTTTCAAGTTTCATCAGCCACAAAATCCTGCACCCCGGCGCAGATTCATCCGCCCTGTTGTGAGCAGTCAAACCCGGGTTCGTGCATTGTACCAGACGCCATGTCGTGTTGGAACTAATCCTCTTACCTGCGTAGACGTCACCTATGCTTGCGGTACTGCGGACGCCCCACAGAGGTAGAATCATAACTAAGGCGGCGGTCGCGCAACCAACACTGCGCCAAATCACCCACGAAGAACCACATCCATCAACAAGTGCACAAGTATGTCATGCGTTTGTCCTCCTTGTTCGTCACAGACCAATGCGTCAACAGGGGCCGATGGCGTCGTCCCCACTCCGGTTGAAGCGCGAGCACGCGATAGGCAAGTTGTCGGCCTTCATCAGGAAACAATATGGGGAGCAATACCAAGTGCGAGTGTTCGGCAGCACGTGTTACGGTGCAAGTAGTCGTGACTCAAGCGACCTCGACCTCACCATATTCGTATGTGTTTCCCGCGTCGCGTCAGGGCCATAACTGAACAGGCCATAGGATAGCGAGAGACCCTACGGAATTGAGCCTTGGGATGAGAGACAATTGCCAGGTACGTTTCCTCTCGATGTGTGCTGTTCCGGCCAACTCAGTGTACTTTGATGATCAGCCATATATTCGGTCAAGTGAGCATATTATTTTCGACGCAATCCTTTACTCACTCGCCTCAATCATGTTACAGCGATCTAGCGAAGAAACTGAAACATCGTGGATACCTGAATGTCTCCGCCGTTGCAAAGGCTACCGTTCCCATTGGTGGGTCATCTAATGACGATGTTCCGATGCAACCACAGTGTATTAACGCCAATTGTCCACATCGTGCTTGCTTGCCTGCTGCAGTCAAGTGCACAGATCCAAAAACGGGCGTCACATTTGATGTAAACATCAACAACCGGCTCGGGGTATATAACACCGCGCTTCTCCGGCAATACTGTCTCCTCGACCCCTCGTTGCCCTACTTTCTCAAAGTCGTCAAGTTGTGGATGTACTCTAGGGGCTTAAACAGCGCCTCTGGAAGGCATGGACCTCCATCATTCAGCAGCTACGCTATCACCATTATGACTATCGCGCTCTATCAGGTACGCACCGTCTGCGTTGACTTGTATACGACGAATGCGGCGAGCAACGGCTCATGATCCTGTACCGTTGAACAGCATTTCGAACTTCTTCCCAACCTGCAAGCGGACAAGCAGGCTATCCTGCAAACACATTTCTGGGAGAAGCGTGGTGGCGTACAGCGCAAGATCGACGTGCGCTTTGGCGCCTGCAAAGATTGGCGACCTCCCCAGACGGCGCGCCCGCTGATACTGCGAGATTGGTTCGAGTGAGTATTCTGCTGTCCAAAACCCTCATCTTGTTGAATGAAATATACTTATACGTGTACCGGACGTCTTGAGCTTCTGGGCGAACAAGTTCGATTACGCCAAACGTATGGTCAGCATACGCGATGGCGGTTTCGTCGATCGACCATCCGAGATCCCCAGTATTTGGGGCCCGCCTTTCCCCGGCACAGGGAACGTCGTCGTCTTAGACCCCCTGACATTCAAGGTACGTCCACTTGACCATAGCACGCCGGGTGTGGAACACGGCTGATTTGACTGTGTGTGTGTCCCCAAATGCATATAGAACTGCACGCACATGATATCCTCTGAGACGTTGGCGAAGTTCAGACGGGAGTGCATGGACATGCTCAACAGAATGAAGAGGAACAAGGCATGGAGCACGCAGTTGCAGGACTATGTGTCCCTCGTCGCCGACCCTGAGTATAGCGACTATGCGTTGACTGCACTGCGACGCACGTACTTCCCACGATGATCCCTACGCACTGCGCAATCTAACGATTGGTATGCGTGTGGGTGACTGGATGGATGAGGGAGTCGGAGGCGCGTTTCTATAGCGATCACACAGTACAGTAGCTATCACCACTGCATACGACCACAACATCACTAGCATGGCATCACAGTAGTAACTACCGCACATCCTAATCGAGCACATTGGCATTGGACGGGAATTTGGTCTACTTCCCGCGCCCCTTCTTCATCTTCCGCTCTTTGCGCTTGCGCCCGATCAGCGAGCCGACCTTGCTCCCCTGCTTGTCGCTCTTCTCCTTCTCTGCTGTACGTTTCGCAGGGGATGACGTAGCAGAGGGCTTGGGAGGATCCGACGTGCGACGCTTCTTTTTGGGAGGGCGCTCGTCCGCCTCTTCGCTCTTGATGCTAGGCAAGGATTGTCGTCGTTGTAGCTTCTTGTCGCCGCGGCTCTGTGCGGTGTATGGTGGTGAGTAGAATTTTCAAGGAAGAAAGAGTCCATGCTTTGCTTACAGCTTTCTGGTCTTTCCCTGTCTTAGCGCCATCGCCCTTCGCACCTTTGGCGTTCTCCCCGGGCTTGAGTCCCTTCTGTTGTGCTGCGCGGCGCTGGACGACCTGGATATTCTCAATGGAGAACTCGACGATGAGCGTGCCCTTGCTCTTCGGGGGCACGCCCTTCTCGAGCTCCTCCCTGATACGCTTCACGCGCGCCTCGTCGCGTTTGCCCTGCTCCTTCTTCTTCTCGGCCTTGAGGAGGTCTTCGAGCTCCGCGCGCCACCACTCCTCGAACAGGCGGCCGACGGCGAGGTTGTTATTCGCCCAGCGCAGGACGCGCAGCGCGTCCGCGTGCGTGAGCATCTCGAGGAAGCCGTACCCCTTGCTCCGGCCCTTGCCCGTAACGGGGTCGACGCGGTCCGCCTGGCGCACGATCTTCGCCTGCTTTACGCCGGTCGGACGGCCGCCTTTCTTGCCGCCATTAACCTTACCGCCCTTCTTCGGGGACGCGTCTTCCTCGCCGCCCTCCATCTTGACGTCTCCGTCAGCATCAGTCTCGGCCGGGGTAGGCTCGGCGAGCTCGTCGGCGGTGAGCGGCTCGCGCTTGCCGTCCTTGACCTCGGCCTCGAACGCGCGGACGGAGTGGATGGCGAGGCGCTTGAGCATGCGCTCGGTGACGAAGAGTGGGAGCTGGCGAACGCTGAGACGGGTCCGCGAGACGAATAGAGAGGGGTTGGAGCGGAGCAGGGCGCGGCGGGCATTGAATGACTGCGTCCGCTTCTCGACCTCGGCAGGAGGCATCGCCTCCGCGGCGGGCGTGTTGGGAAGAATGACTAGAGTGGTTCCGTTAGTGACTGCCGTAACTGACAGAATTTTCATGTACGTACTGCCTTCGCGCAAGAGGTAGAGGTTGCGCTTGTCTGCCTTCTCGCGCTGCCGCTCGCCGATCTCCTTCAACCTTGTAGCTTCGTCTCGCGTGACCGCACGGCTGACGTCGAGTGTCCGCCCGTGCAGGACGAGGTTCTGGGCTATGGACGCGGAGGGATCGGGTGTGAGAAGAGAAGGCATCTTGAATGGATTCTTCTTGACCTGCAAGCATGCGTTAGTATGGGGTTTTGAGCTTATATCGCATGACGACTTGCCACCGCAGGTGTGTCGCCGAGGGTCTCGGCGCGGAGGATGTTGCTCTGCTCTATTGCCTCGTCCGCGTCTTCCTTGTTCCAGAAGCAGACGAAGCCCGTTCCTCGCGAGCGGCCAGTAGCCGCATCCATCGTGATTCGGGCATAACGCAATGGACCGAATGCGCGGAACCTGTATACAAAATGAGTATGACCTAGGTGGATCGAATTCATCGAGATATACTCACAATGTGCGCAACTCATCCTCGGTTGCCTCAAAGGGTACGTTTCGGATGAAAAGCGTCGTACCTACCTCTGGAGGAGGCAAGGTGGGCTTTGCCGGGTTCTGCTCTTCCTCGTCTTCGTCCGACTCCTCATCTTCGGACTCGTCGTGACTCCCATCCGAATCGCTCTCATCCGAGTCCCCGTCATGAACACCGATGTGCTCATCCTCCGACCCGCTCTCCCTTGCATCACTCTCCCCGTCGGAGTCGCTCGCCTCGCTCTCATCGCTGCCGTCTTCCTTCTCTTCGTCCGAATCTTGCAACGCCTCTAGCTTCGCCTTCTCCGCCTCCCACTTGTCTTTGCTCAGTGCCCAGTCGACCGCAATCACGCGTTTCCGGTGGCTCTCCTTCTCGTCCTCGGCTTCCTCCCCTTCACTCTCATCAACGGCCTCGCCAGCGGCGGCCTTTCGCTTCCTCTCCTCTCGCCGCTGCTTCTTCTTTTTCTGCTTGTCCGAGATGAGCATCTCAGCCACACCTGCCTCGACTGTCATCCCGTTACACTTCTCCATCGCCTTTTCCGCGTCTTTCCGGCTAAGATACCACACGAACGCGAATCCTTTCGACCTCGGACGGGGCTTGCTCGTCCCTTCCTCTTGTTTCACCTCGTCTTGTTCTTCCTTCTTCGTTTCCGTCGCTAGTGGTATATGCACAGAGTAAATGGGGCCATAGGGAAGGAAAATAGCGCGGAGGTCTTGTTCGGTGATGTCGAAGGGGAGGTTCCGGACGATCAGCCGACTATTGCGATTGGGTGCAGGGCCGAGTTTGGGCTGCGAAGACTTCGCAGATGGCTTCGCTTTTTTCGCAGCTTTGGCCAGTCCGTCAAGCCGCTTCTTGAGCGTCGCGGACAGAAGCGAACCCTTGAAGACGTGCGCGTGCAGCTTGTTAACGGCTTCATTGGTCGCAGCAGGGGTGTCAAATAACGCGTGGGCTGAACAGACAGTCAGTGAGCCATTGTGAGGGCGTCACATAGCCTTTCGTATACGTACCGGAGCTGCGGTCCTCCTCGCCAGACTCTGCCTTGATCGGCCATTCCACCTTCTCGGCCCCTGGTAACTTGCGGACCTTCTTCCAAAGCGCCTTGGAGTCAATGCCTTGTGGGAGGCCTGAGATGACGACGGTGCGAATGGCTACGGGATCTGACGGGCCTGCAGGTTTCTGCGGGCGAGGCGCGGTAGGCTTAGAACCCTGAGCTTTGGGCTCTTCATGATGCTCGTGATCCTTGTTCTATGACAAGAAAATCTGTGAGAGGTCCCGTGTAGTATTGAGCGAGCACATACCTTGCTACCCGCCCACTGCACACGCAGACTACGACCATCCAGCGTAATTCCCTCCTTGCTGATTTTGTCAATCGCCATAGCTGCATCCTCGCGGATGGCGAAGGAGACATAGCCAACACCCTTGGAGTGGCCAGTGCCCTGCTCGAGTACCACGAATGCCGTGCGTACGGGAGCAATGTCTGAGAAGAGCGTCTTCAAGTCGGTCGAGGTCGCCGTGTATGGCAGGTTCGACACGAACAGTGTTGACCTGTATATCATAGTTATGGTCAGCGTCCGCGAGAACGGGAGATCTGAGCGGTACGCACCCATGAGACTTCTTCTGTGCCTCATCCTGGTTGTCCCGTTCTTTCCTCTTCCCTAAAGCCGACATCGTTGTGACTTTTCCTGCGAACTCGTGCCACCTGAATGGGGACGTTCTCGTGCCTCAGAATATCGGCCAGACAGGTAACAAGAAATGAAGCAGAGACAGAACACGGCTTGCGCTACCGTCTACGAAGCCGACCCGATCGAAAAATGGGCCCTCGGTTAGACGCTCAATGTATAGCAAACCATAACCCCAAACTAGCTCTAACACATGCTAGGAGACGCCCGCCGCTTACCCCAGACTGCCGCAGCGTTGTGGCGTGCTATCGTACACCAGCGTGACGGGACACTCATGTACATTCCCCACCATTCCATCCAGACTTGCCGTGCATTGTTCTTCATTGTTCTCGCTTTCTTCAGAGATCTCAGTTACACTCATTGGACCAGACTAACGTTCGGATCATCCTGGCACGAACACTCGATGCGGAACGCGCAGGGGTGAGTAGTAGTACTTATCTGTCTATTGACTGGATGTGCCAAGCCCTGACGTGTTTGTTCATTTACATTGTATCGACGCCGTTTCGGACTTAGTTAGGTGAGTATCGGCATGCACCCCCTTCTGCGTCCAACATGTTTACCATCTATCATGCATCCAAGTTGTCCTCGGGAGTATGTCATCTAACCTTCAAGCCTGAACGCCCAAACTGATCGTCAATGCGAAGCTATGTTCAGGGACTCCGTATCTTGGCGCACGGATTGATCAACACAGTGCTAGGTTTGGAACATCTCCAGGAACTCCCGGAGTGGTTGTTCTCTTCTAAGCTCGTCTCTGGTTTCTCTTCTTCGTCCTTATCGCGTCCCCCAAAGGATGTCGTAAGGGCGGAGGTCGCATTCACACGAGGTTTCATAGCTAGGTAGACACCCGTCGCAGCCTGCACCATACAAGGTAAGTAGAGTACTCCATCGTCACCATTAGCCACACTCCCCGCTTCAGACATGCGCGGACCATTATGCTGAGCCTTGCTCTGCGTGCGCTGCATACAGGCGATTTGTCGCCCGCTCAATGCAAAGAAGCCGGACTGGCCCTCCTCCTTATCTCCCCGATGTCGTAACGGCCTTCAAGATGACTTGCAACCCCGTCTCTCTGTCATGCCGCACCATCAGGTAGGGACGCAGGATGGATTGGAACTCACCGAACTCGTCTGTGGCCTGATTGATAGCGTGCGCATAACAGCCTCGTGCCCACGGTGCTGCACAGCGACATCTTCGCGCTGATAGCGACTGCCCACAAAAGGGTACCCAGGCGCGTACCCTATAGGTGAGTGCGTAGAAGGTCGGTCCTTATGTCGTACAAAACCCTTCCACAGTCCCTTCTCGCTTCATATCACCGCGTGGCCGCCCGCCGCGCCTTACAATCGCCACACAACGCGCATCCCGCGTGTCGGTCGGCAATGGCAAACGTTTACTGCCTTGGGGCTAACCTGCACCGGGTCGCTGGAGACCCTAGCACAACGCTAATATGTCTCTCTTGGTGCGCGGGCGTCGCCGCCCCTCGTTGCTCGCTAGTTCCTGGTATTCACCACTTTGGGACGCGCAGCAGCAGCCACGTTGTCGACCCGCTCCGAACTTGGGCTGATCATCGATATCGCTCCCTCGCCAACTTCTGTCGTACGCCAGTTGCCGCCCCGTCTATCGAGCTGCGGCGTTCTGACGACATAACTCTGGCAGCGCTATGCTGCTGAACCTTGCTGGGACATTTCCTTTGATAGTCACACACGGGTTGAATAGGCTTCCTCGGAGTCTCTCACATCCTATCAGCCCAACGCCAATAGCTTCCCTCGTCGACTCCGCCGCCGACTGCCCCTCCAGCGCCCCGAGGCCGGGAGAATCGCGCGTCATCGCACTTGATATATCTCGTCGATGCTATGTCGTCCTATCATCTCGGCCACGGCCGACCGGTAGCCTCCCAAGGCAGCTGCCAGGTGCGTCCGCCCGCTTGGCCAGTATTTTGGTGCCCAGCTTCCCCTCGGGAAAAAAGCTCGCTCTCCGGCCCCGAACTCCGTACTAAGGTGGGAACCGTCACAATGAGCTCCCTTTGCCGACTGTACTATCAGTGCTGGTATACGTTACACCAGCCACATCGTGCTGTGTCTTGCGGCGAGGCGAACTCCACGTGCAGCTTATCGTGGGGCTCGTCTCCCTCTCGACGTCGCTGCCGCTGGGCGGCATCAGGAAATTGCGCTGCGTGTCTCGGTGTTGGCAAGCGGAATGAGGGTAAGAAGGGAATCTCGCCTCCGGGCACAGACAAGCCGTCGCGTCCACTCATGCAGGAACACGTAACGGCGTCGAATGATGTCCGGAACGGCGCGTCGTGCATCTTGTCAGGAACTTCCACACTTTCCACAGGAGACTTCAACCGAAGGGAAGCCGCGCACCAGTAGAGTAGTGCAGAAGCGGCTGCCGCTGGCAGCTTTGCCTGCGCGCCGGCATGCGTGGGTTCTTTGGGCGCAATGCTCCCGGGAAGTCGGATGGGAGCTCCAATACATCATTGAGCTCCGCTTGCGCGAATACCACACGTACCGATCCAATATCACTAGGCTTGCATTAGTATCGCCCGCACCGAGGGCCTTCCGAGGCANCGGCCGTTCGGAACGGAGAAGTTGCGATCGGCCGTGCCTAACATTCCGCTCCGAGGGCGCGCTGCGCGAAGCCAGGCGGCTCCGCAAGTCGTCCGCGTCATACCCTCGCACGCGTGCGGTCTGCTGAGAGGAGACGAGAAGGTGCCTGGTCATCAACTCCAGGGCGGGCTCCTCTTCTATGAACGCCCCGGCCTCTCCTCACGCGGCGAGCAGGCGCGCACCCATAGGGGAGCTCGACAGATTCCAGAGCGAACGAGCGAACCCATGGATGCTCCACGCTGAGCCAGCAGCAGCACGAAGGTGCGGGAAAGACGAGATCCTCCCGAAAGTGTATTGCGTGTGCACGCCACGCTGAGGACTGTGCAATGAGAACTAGGGCTCGTGAAGCGAATAAGGCAGTGATCGTCGATGGCCGGGCTGATAATGCACTGAAGGCTGCCTCGCTGCGCTGCGTTGTCTTAGATCCACCCAATGCTGGCCCGAAACGTGCTTGAGGATTCGCGGGACGTCAGTATCTAGGTCCCCGGCGAGCGATTCGCGGGTGCGGGAGGGGCACAAGCATATCGGAAGGTGAACGTTGGTTCATTGTAGTCGTGCGACGTGCCACCGCGATTGTCCGGGTCTAGACCTGTCGCTGGGAGATTGTGAGCGGGTTATACAGTTCGAGCGAAGGCATGGCCTTCGCTCGTGAGTAAGCAGCGAGATGTGGGCGCACAGAAAGAAAGGTGATGGCCGGATGAGAGAATCGAGTGGCGATTGCCTCAGCCCCGGGGAATGTGATTCGAGCACTCAGGGCTGATACAATCGACATCGCGCTGCAAATTGTCTGCATGCGATTGATCATCGAGGCTATTCACTGTGCGCGGATGAACTATGCAGAGATGTGCCACCAGAGAAAAAGGACGCGTGGGCCCGTCAGATGAGCGGAGTGGCGGGGTGGGATAATGAATGAGCAGCGCATGAGGCGGCGGGGAGACGGCCAAGAAGTGACTGAATGCCCGGGGAAGACGGGGCCTGGCGAAGTGGCACTGGCCCGGCCTCCCAAGGGCAGCGGGTGTACGTTTCGGTTGACGAGAACGGGCGGGGTTCGGAGTCCGCAATGAGCGTCGAAGAGAACCGAAGGAAGCTGGTGCAAGGAGGCGCATCGAAGCCAGCGAGGGTGCAGTCCGAGACCTTCGAGCCGACGTGCATCGATCGGCTGCGAGATGGTTCAATATCGCAGCGCAAGACACGATCGCGCGGGGAGCTGTGAAAAGAGGGCATCGTAACAAGCGCGGCGAGATTCGCCAGATGTCGATCATTCATGAAGACGAAGCAGGTGAATGGCGAGATGCGAGATGCAACGCGCCGTTTCAATTCAACAACAAGACCGTGCTGAGAAACGGGCCACAGGTCCTCAGACTAATATAATGGTCGTACCTGCGGAGGCGAAGAATTGAGAACGCGCCGACGACAAATGGATACATACGGCGATACGCTGCGTACGTCAATTGCGCCTCTAGGGTTTCCACGGACGGTCAGGCGGTCGGACACGGGTCCGTATATTCGGCGAGTCAGCTGAAGCACTCCGGGCGACTTTTACGCAAATACGTAGTCAGCTCGATGGAACTCCAGGACCAGACTCCACACCGCGCTGATGAACACTGGCGACTCCCAGCGACGACAGCGGGTACCTACGCACACAGCGGGAGACGAGCGGGGGCAGAGAGTGTGCGAAGATATTGAGATGTCGGCGTCGGTGGTTGTTGCGAGGAACGGAGCGCGGTCGGGTTAACCGGCCAAAGGACCGAGCGTGGGAGAAAACAACCCTAACCCAAGCGCTCGTATCAACTGCGGCGATAAAAACGAGAGAGGGCAAATTTCCAACTCCGTCGGTCACCTTTTTCATGTTTTCCTTCCGTTAAAGCTGCTTCCTCGAACTTGGTCCTCCTCGCTGCCTTTTTTCCTGCGAGCTGAGAGTGCACCCAGGCGTCTCGTACCAGGTGCGTAATCCTCCTCGCTGGCTGGCTAAGTAAGCCCTTACTCACTGCGCGGTGCGTAGACCAAAATTTTTATGGTTTTGCCGCCGATTCGCCGNCCGAGATTTGAGACGAAGCGCGGGTTGCAGCTGCGTCTGAGGTGGACAGGGAGCGGACAAGCGTCCGCGGTGGAGAGAAAACCCAAAAACACATTGCAGGTGAGTGTGGGGGACTACGCGCGAGCGAGGCGAGTGCGAGACTGCGAGTGCGAGTGCCCTCGCGGCGTGCTCGAGCTGCGACTGCGACGGGGGCAAAGGGCTTAGGGCTAAATTTGGGCGCCAAACCTCGCGGGCTGTGCCATGATGCCCCTGCCTTATTCGGAACCCCAGGCACTCGCTCCTCGTATTTATTACCTGACTCATTGTTTCCGGCCTCTGAGCTCAATGATCATCCTTTCCCCCCTTCAGTTCTACCATCCTAGAGAGGGTCTTCCTTATGATTACCCTTAGTCCCGGCTCCCTCTGCGACGTGTGCGCAGAGGAGTACGGTCCGCACAACTTGCCCCATTCCATTCCTTGCGGTGAGTCCCCTCCTCGGTCTTTCTTCGTCGTCGAACAAAATTTGCTCATCGTCGCTCATGCTCCACAGGACATGTACTGTGTCTCAGCTGCTGCAATAACATCATCGAAAAAACCCCATCTCGTCTATCGCCTACCTGTCCTTTCTGTCGCGTTCAGTTTACTAGCGATGCCGTACGCCTCATCCGGATCGACTATGGCAGTGGTTGGTCGACTCCTCGCACCCCCCGGAAGACGAACATCGAGGCCCTTTCTGCTGACCCCGGCGAAGACGACGTACTGTTGCTCAACCCCGGTACTATGAAGACCCGGACCGAGGCTCGCATCCTCGAGTCCAAGATCGCCAAGGTTGCGAGCAAAAGGTGCTCTGTCGAAGAGGTTACCACGCTTCACAAGGAAGTTCAGGACTGGTTGAACTCGGACAAAGTCGATGACCAGGTGCGTGATTTTTGGTGCTTTCATATTGAACTTTCATTCATAGCTCCCGCAGACGTCCTCCCTGCAACTCAGTGCAGCGCTTCTGCGTGCTATTCTTGTCAACCACCTCGCTCATTCCGAAGCTACTCGACTGGCGAAGAACGTCGAGAACCACCTACGTGAGCGGCTGGAGGATGCTCACAACGAAAAGGAGAAGCTCGAAGCCGAACTGCGTAGTCTCGTGAGTTGTGCCACTCTTTATCTATATGTTAGCCGCCACTCACCAAGCTACAGAGATCACAGTACTCGCAGAAGTTGCAGGAATGCCAGACTCTCCGTGTCGAGCTCAACCGTGCCAAGATCAAGGCTGTAGCTCCCTCGTTGGGCGTTCCGGCGACGCCGCCCCCGAATTCCGCACCATCGGGCTTGACTTCGCCTCCGCGTCCCCAGTCGGTCTCAACTACGTCCGGATCTCGCTCAGGTGCTACTTCTCCGACGTCTCCGACCCGTCCCTCGTACGCGCCGTCTTTCCAGTCGCCCCTTGCTCGGCCCGCGATACCGATGCACTCTCGCACGACCTCGCTACATGTTTCTGGTCACCGATCTATGACTCCTTCCGTCCGGTCTGGTACGCCCGCCGTCAGCGGTGCTGACATTGCGCGTCCGGCCACTATACCCCCCAAGCCTCGTCGGATGTCGATGTCGACGMCGMCGACCCCCACCAAAATGACTCGGTCGAGCTCCAGCTCGGACGAAAAAGAAAAGGAGAGGCAGCGCGGCGACGACAAGCAGCGCGAGAAGGACGAACGTCGTGTCCAGCTGATTCAGCGCTGGATTCCTTCGATCGACTCCATGTCGCGCAGCCCACCGACGGGCCGTCCGGAGAAGTTTGAACCTTCCCTGCCCAGCTCCAACGCATCGCGCACGCTGCACCCCTCGATGGTGCCTTCGCGGTACAAGACGCCTCTGTCCACACACTCGCCGTGAACGGACCGACGGACTCGGTTTGCTTTCCCGTTATTTATCGATTCATCGGATCACTTATTCCTCATTGTGCTCTCGTCGTTGGATATAGTACACGATATACATAGTTGCTGCTCCCTGCTTCTCGCTCTCGCCTCTTCACTCTACCCCTTTTGGTTGATGCTCGTCATGGATTGACTTCGGATGCACATACCTCTACCTTCTCCCCGTATATACTTAGCCCTCGTTTATTTCCTTGTACATATCGGGATCATCAGGCTTTGCACACCGCGCTACCCCCCGGCATTCCTGGCATCCTATTCCCCGTTTTCTCGATACCTCNTTTTGCTTCCCTTCCTCTCCTTTACTTCTTTTGTTCTGTTTCTTTGCTCCATCTCACCGTTCTGCTTCCTCTCTGCCTCGCTCTCGTCTCCCTGATTTCCTCCTCCAGTCTCACTCACCTTCTCGTGGAGCTCGACTCTAATCTCTCTCCTATCTCTCGTCCTCGGACGCTCGATCTTACAGCTGACCTACTCTCACCCGTGTAGCCAATGTTGTTTATCTCTTCTCTCTGCTTACTCCTGCTTTACGACTCGTTACGGATAGATACGCCCTTCACGATACCACAATACGATATCACGATTTTAGATTATGACCCCCTCGGAGTGCTCGCGGTATCAGTGTGTGAAGCAAGAGATCCGAGTATCGTGCTTCGAACGCGCGATGCTTGTAGCTCTATTCACAAGGACGGTCGCCTCTGAACATGCGAAGAGTGGCTTCGACTTCCATCCGTTCATTCGGGGCCTGAGTTCAGAAGGTCCGGTAGGGCACAAGGCGGGTCTTGTTGGACTCGCCTTGCCTGAGGCACTTTCAGAAGGAAGACTGTGCGGCCAACCGAGCACGAGGCTCCTCCAGGCCAACAGGGGACTCGGAAGCTAACTTGAGCTTCCTGAGCATGCAGCAGTGCAGCAGCCACAT
The DNA here is from genome assembly GCA_029747595.1 of Trametes cubensis. Lineage (NCBI taxonomy): Eukaryota > Fungi > Basidiomycota > Agaricomycetes > Polyporales > Polyporaceae > Trametes > Trametes cubensis. The sequence continues at coordinate 110,752 of JAPEVG010000073.1, forward strand.
GTCTAGCCATTACAGCGGGCGACGAAGAGATGCACGTTCCTACAGCCTGAAGCTCCTACTCGCCCATAGTACCAGCGCAGCACCTTYCGTCTGCTATAGCTCCTTCGATGCCCGGAAAGTGCCCGCGGAGCGCCTGCATGACGCCTTTTAGCCACGGAAACGAGCATGAGCGGTGTCGCAGCGGTCCCGCAGCGCGCACGAGGCGAGGAGAACCCGGCCACTAAATCCGCTGCAGCCGCTTGCGGCAGGTCCTGGACGTGTCGACGGCATGGCCCACTGCCAGCCAACCGATCGTCCGCGGCAATCCACAGTGGCGGCCTCGCATAAGCTGGGTTCTCGGGATCTCAGGCTCGGACCTACAGGTCAGATGAGCCCTCGGACGGGGCAGCGAGGTGGGCTCGAGAACGGGCCACCAAGGGAGGGTGGCCATCGTGGTGCTCACGAGTGGCTTGCCGCGCGGGGCCATCGCATACGATCGTACAATGTCGCAGCCCGAAAAAGACGGTGGGCGAAGTCGCCGTCGTGCCGCAGGACCCGAGGGTGCACCGCTGCATCATGCATGGGCAGTGGCTGCGCGTCCCATGTGCGTTGAGCCTGTAGCCGGCGGAAGCTTGGGAGTCTGGTACCATGGTGTGGCCCGGATCTTGCGATACAGTATCTAGCCTGAGGCTTCCTTTACGCATCGCGTGCTTCCTGTGGGTTCGGACGACAGGTCAGCAGACATGTGAATGGCGGGTTGAATGCGCAGAGGCGAGGCAGCCGCACCTTCGCTGCACGCTTCATGATCGCTGCTGGCTGGTGTGGCTGTCGCGCTCCGTGGGGACTTGTGGCGAGGTCATTCAAGTACTGAATGAATACCCTGACAAACCAGTGAGCACGTCGTGGCTGTTTCCTTCACTCCATGGGAGCATTGTTCCAGGGTCGTTCGACTGCGTCTGGAGTTGCGAGGCTGCACAGACGATTATTATCACAAACGTGTGAGCATCGAGCGCCGAATAGACTGGGCAATGGTTGTGAAGTATCACACGCCCATTGAAGCCGGTTAGGCCTTTTCTCCTGATTGCCCAACGTAGTGAATCAGGCGTGGAAACGCAAGGCCACCTAATCGACGCTTGAACAGCTGTGAGTGAGAGGGACTCATGCGAGGTGCAACCCCGCATAGGACTCGGAGGCCCGACACGATTTAGTCGCACGTTAGAGTGTGCACTACCGTCATTTCGCCTATTACGGGCTGCGAGGTTACAGTGCTTTTCGCTTGTCGCTACACACTTCCCATGCAAAAGGCTAGCTGACATGTGCGGCGTGACGAGTTTGCGAGGGCATCAATCTCAGCGAGCTCGCAGCCTCAGGCTGGTACTGGACGGCCCCTGACCGCGGCATCGGCTACTGCTCAACTCGCCTTCAGTATCAGGTTCGTCTTTCATGTGCATCAGTGAAACGTACCTTCACTGCGTTCAGTCATCATGGCATGACGACGCCTGTGATACAGCTCTTACGCGAACCTGTAGGTCCAGCAACCAGCAGGCGCAACCCTGTGCAAGCGTCGCTTCTGCATCTGCCCCGCGTATTTGCCTTGCCACAACAAGCCAGCCGAGCGAGTCACAAACACGCTCGAATCTCGATTGAGCTTCGCCGATCTCCCAGCCATGACAATTGAGTCGCGTCAGCGACGTCGCTGAGTTGTGGTTGATCAAGTGCGGCCGATGACGAAGACAGGGTATGCCTGTGACTAAGCATCGGGCTCAATAACGAGAGGCGTCAGCAAAAGATGTAGCTTCGAAGCGAATTTAGTTCTCACCTGAGTAGGAGTACTGGTCTTGCTATGGCTTGGTCCAGCAAAAGTCGCGCCACAGTGCTACGGACGGTAGAAAGGGCTCACATACAGTTCGACTCGGCCTTACTCTCTAAGCCAAAGGCTATGGACAGCCCGAGATGTGATGACTATGCTCGTATTTCAATCGAGCCCCGCCGATCTTCCAGCAATTACAATCAAGTCGGGCGATGCTGGCGACGCACACGAACCAGGCTTTATTCCTTACAACAGGATCAAGCGTCGATCCCCCTGGATGCCTAACCAATGAACTGTACGTCAGTCACAAATGCCATGTCGAAAGGAATTGAACTCTTACCGGGCCTATCACTATACAATCCGTCCCTGCAGGAATACCGACCTTGCCGCGGTCTAAAACAGCAGACGCGGATCTGCGGATCTGCATGAAAGGAGGTATTCACCATTCATCGCGTCATAGTAGCCATGAAAAGGCCCAAGAGGGCTCACCTCATGGAACCGTCCGCCCTCAGATGTCCGGTCAGCAGACGCTTCCGCTGATCCGCTCATGTCAGGCAGGGGTATGGACACTACACCTCCTGACATCTGCTCTCGGAGCGTCTTACGGGCATTCAATGTCCCTAAGACCGAGTTCAATAACACTGCGCGGGGATCAGCGGTTACCGGATAGTGACCTTGTGAGAACGGAAGTCGACGCACGTTTGGGGAGTAAGAAATAGAAGCCGATATAGATGAATGTGTGCGGCGACGCAGCGTACTGACAACGAACCAGCTCGTTATAAGCAAGGTCGGAGGGTACAGACTGCGAGGGTTGAGTCTTACCGCGATCAGGGCCATCAAAGTGCATAACCTGGAGGTAGATGGTATGTCAGTACTGTACACAGCGAATGGCGGTCTCGTGACGCACGTCGTCAGAGCACCTGTGTTGATACTATATAAGATGAGGACACGGATCGTATGGTCGACTCTAAGAACCGATTTCCCGAGTGAGTTATTGATCAGTCAACTGTGAGCAAGGTTGTATTTGCACGCACTTGCGGAAGTTCCCGTAGCGACGCTTTGAGAGTAGGATGCACATAGTAACGGCAATGAGGAGATCGGACAGGAACGTCCATGCGAGGGAGAAATACAGCAACCACTACAAAGAGGTAGGTTAGATTGACATTGGCACTCGGTACTCAAGGGCGAAGTAGGAATGTTTGAGACGTACGGAGAACTTTTCGAGGTCGATGTACGTGTCCGACCGCAAGCTACAAGAACAAGGGTTCCTCAATGGGCTACGACCAGTGCATGACAAGAGCGCACATACCCTACGATGGTGTACGCTGTGACATGAAGAGTAATGGGTGTCATTAATGTCTGATTATAGGGACTTGATAGCAACCGCTTAACGAGACGTTTACGCACCTAGGCTGCTGCCTAAAAGCGAGTCAGTAACTACATTGGTGTCGAGGTTATCATGGCGTACCCAGCGTGACGAGAGAAGCGATGGCCTGCATTGATGTTAGGTCGTGACTAGAAAGCCGATTCGGGAATGCGTTGATTAACTCACGATAGCCGCACACACCAGCCAATTCTTTCCGCTGACTACGATACGTCAGTGGTAGCTGGTAGTCGGCGAGAAGATGCTCACCTATCCATATACGATAGCAATACAGGCTGGAGAAATGTTCCGTCAGGCCTCGAGATGCGTTCAGAATAGCAGTTGCTGTGCTTACGCTCTGATGATGCCGTCGCTCACTCCCTAGGTGCATCGTAATCAGGAAGTTCAGAACTAACATTGAGCCAAAGCAGGCTTACCGTCACAAGTACCTGAGCCTTTCGTTCGAAGAATCAGCCTCCAGCCAGGTCTAGATAATGTCGACATGAGTTACTCACAAGGACGCTCCTGCGTCAAGGGTGAGCGCTAGTACCCATTGGCCAAGACATTCACTAGAAGACATGGGCGGGATGCTCACCACGTTGGCTTCAACAATGCAGGTATGTTTCCGAAGTTAGATATAGTGTAGCTGTACACCGTATGCGATATCAAGAGCAGGTGCAAGGTGTCGAGTGCCCTAGATATCAAACACGTAAGATACACGTGACGTTTCTCTGATCACCGCGCATAGAGGGCAAATACCATAAGAGTGTGACCTAGAACAGCGAGCTTAGTAGCTGGGAATGTGACGATACGGTAGGACTTACAAGGCCCTTCATAACAGTAGAATCCTTACGGCATCGCCCAAAGTATATGGACGTTTGCAACGTCGTCAATCCGTACAGGCTAGGTGGATATAACGGCGCATTGCTCGTATGACATTTCACTCATTCAATCGCCTGAAAGCTTACCATGCTGCAAGAATATTCCCTGTCATCTATCTCGTCAGTAATAGCCATCACTTCGGCCGACCGAAATCGTACCGATGAACGCTGCGCCCAGAGTGTCATTGAGGGAGATCGGTAGGGGCACCATTAGGTCGCAGTGGGGGTAATGTGAACCACGGGGAGAGATAGCGGTGACTCAGCCTTGGATGGCATGGCGCTCCCTATGTATACTGGAGGTCTCCCTTGATTGACGGGCGTAGACGTGACGTTGCGTGCCTGGAGTCGGTGGTCGAGTTGTTGAGAATTGATGGCGTGTAAGCCAGCGGTAGATACAAAACCGGTGCCAAATGGATCCCATTGGCCCGCGGACCCATGGTCTCTGCACCGGGAAAGAAACTGGTCGACAGGCCCGGATCCTGCAATCACGATGAGCGTGTGTTATGAGGATTCATAGCACGGAGCAACTACTGACCTCACTTTTGTGCGTTGAACCAATTCGCTGAGGAAGAATCAGTAAGGCTCACGGGGCAGCCTTTTGAGCATGGAGAACAATTAGACTTCAAATTCGCGGGTCTACCACATGTAGTTGTTCCTCAACGCACGGCGTTGTAATCGTAGGGTGCTGTGTGGCCGATACACCCGCATCTCATCTACGGGCGTTGGGCTGCCGCGCCGCTCGTGTCATAGTGTTGATAGCGCTAATCTGGCCTGTCTGTGTTGCAAACGCCTACGCATAGTACCGGGCTCCGAATTCCAATTCCGAAAGTGCGTTGGAGTCACGGTACAGCCTGCATGAGGCCGGCGGCGACTGTAGAACGAGACCGGTGGCGAGTCGGAGCGACTGTAAGGTGAGGCGGTGAGTTGGTGCAAGGGCGGGTGTAGACGGAGATTGAGCGCTTGTATTCGGAGGTCGTGTCTTGCCATGGAACAGATGTGAACCGTCAGATACGATTCAGGCGGTGATTGCAACCGAATGCACCCTTCGATAGATGCCTGCATGACGACCTCCTGCCATCTGGTGCGGTGAGACCAAAAGGAGGTGCTATGTGTGTGATCCATATGTTGAACCACGCCCCAACAACACACTAGTACCTCAATGTCTCTGATCTGCAGCTCAGAATCTGACTTCTACTTCCCAATTGCACGAACTTGAATCCCGAAGGCCCATCTAGAGGCATCCAAGATATCGTATACCACAAAAGAGCACGTCAGCATATCGGTACCTCGAGATTGACAGGGATCAGACTTGAGCGACTTCAGTACTTGGGTTGCAACCCTCCCGTCTATTAGACGGCGAGGAGTTGCGACCGGATGCAAGTCCGGCGTCAAAGAGGACATGCCGTGAGCACGCCCATGTCCGACGGAGGGGGTTGCAACCGCGGTTGCAAGCCCCCTGCCGACGGATGAATCCTCCGCGAGGACACCCAGGCCCGACCTATGTGGGGTTGCAACCACGAGTTGCATGTCCTCCATGCACGCCTCTGCCGATGCAAGTTAGTACACCATTGGCAAAACGGCTACGCTCGGGGTCGAACCCCGAGCATAGCGAATACGAGGTGGGCAGCGATACCGCTGTACCACCTTTGCTTATCTGTACTCTTGTAGTGCGGCTATAGGTGATTGCATTGGTATAGATCTCGGATGATGCGTTAGAGCAAGACTTATCAGTAATCAAAACCCCGCCGGTACGACCGATCACCGACATTGTTCATCGCGACGATCGCCTTGAGCAGGACATCGGGTTGGTCCGGCGGCTTGCTCGGCATCGTTATTACTATAGCACTATAGCACGATGTAAGATCTCGCCCCGCGATGCAAACACTATTGTTCGTATTGACTACGCTACGTACAATACGCAAAGTCCGGACTGCGACATCAAGAAGTCGTGTGATCGCTCTCAACACATGCACCGCCCGAACTACTTCGACTCGCCAATGTAAAATCCTTCTCCTTCGATCAGGGTGTTGTCCGGCAGCTCGACGAAGTCACCGTCTTTGATATCGAAGCGCTCCTCCAGTATTTGCGCCGTCCTGTACCCTAGTTAGATCTCATCCAATCCATGTCGAAGCCATACACTCACGCGGTGTACTCGTACCCCCACCATCCGTCGCAGGCTGCCGGGCGGGGAATTCGGAGTTGCTGAGAATCTTCTTCGCCCCTCCCGCTAACCCGTTTGAAAACGAACACCGCGCCGTCCGAGTTCGGAATCCAGACGAAGCCGACCGTGATCAACGCCTGTTCCATCGGTCAAAAGCAAGTTCAGTGCATCAACCGGAGTACTCACAGTTACGAAATGGTCGAAGTTAACACCCCGGCGGGCTCTTTCGTCATGTCCCAGCACGCCAACCATTGCCTAGGTGAGGGTATGTATCAGTATCAATTCTGCACGCGTTATGCAAGATGCCTACTCACAATGTAGCACGCCGTCTTCAGCGCATATTTCACCGCCATGATGTTGTGTCTGTGGTGGTCGCTGAGATGGCAAGGAGGTGGTGGTGGTCGAGTTCGAAGCAGGCGCCGCGCTGCCACAACCGGCGTTAATGTATGATACGAGCTCTCGCAAGCGAACCTCTTCCCTATGTACATTGCCTCACTAATCCAATATACGAACGTACCACGAACATCCATCGTCTACCATGCGCGCACTTCACGGTCAATGCAGAGGCGTAGTTCAACAGGCCATCGTCTAGTTGCCGTCCCGTGCGCGCACTCTCCCGCGGCATAGTGTGCAATTGCGAATATCATCAGCGCTCGACATTTACATAGCATTCAGAAGCTCAAGGGCACTCACTGTTGCTTTGCTCATCCCCTCGAGGACGCTACCCTCGCATGCACTTCTGCTGTCGATCACCCTCGTTTCCTATCGCGCCTTCCCAATATAGAAAGTCTCTCGCCTTTTTGGACCGGCCCCTCATCCTTTCAGTCCCGCCTTCCTATTCGTATCGTATTTCTTGCGGTACAGCAACCACTAGTGTAGACAGTTTCGTCTGTCATGCCTCTCCATTGTGAGCATTCTGCGAGCACTGCCACCCCCACATCCTCGTTCTCGATCACTGCCCAGGCACCGATTGCGTCGATCGATGACGTACCTTGCAGACTCGTGCAGCCTCGGACCACGCCTCGACAATCCGCCACTATCACCACTTCGTACGCCCTGTCAGCGCGACTCATTCTCCTTGCGA